>MUZC01001060.1:68825-106740 GCA_002072015.1 Radix auricularia
GGGGGGGGGTCAAAGTTTTGTGACGTACTTTTGGAGGGGGGGTCTACGATTTTGTGACGACGCGTGACGTAGGGGGGGAGGGGGTAAAAAATCGGCCAAAATCGCGTGACGTCATTTATGGACGGCCCCTAATGACAAAAATTTTGAGGCATTTCGAACGGGTAACCCGGGTACCCGTTCAAATTTTGGACGGGTACCCGGGCAGCATTTTTCAACAATATTGACAGCCCTAGTTATGAATGTATATTTCACTTTCACTCTGCTCTCTCCTTCTCACTCCCAACTCTACATTATAAGACTAATGTTATCCCCCTCCCTCCCTCCCATTAGACCCATTTTAATAATTGAAATAATAATATTTGTTGTTGCTGTCAATCCAGAGAAAAAACAACGTGGGGAGTGGAAAGGGGGGGGCGCCACGGATAAATCACCCTTCCGTACATTACTACTTAATTGATACCGCCCCTCCCCCTCAGAAATAAATGAGGCTGCCCAAAGAAAACCCATATGACCAATGACCATGGCTAAGGCCCAAGGCTAATTTGGGAGGGAGGGGGCCTAAAAAAAACTATAGGCTATTATGTGGTGCCACTCGGTAATAAATATTAATGTTCTTTAAATTTATTTTAACAATTAATTTATCACCCATTACATTTTGTTCACCAAGTTGGTTTTCTGCGAATAAGTGACACATTAAAATAAACACATAAGAAAGATGTTAGTTTGTTTAGTTAATCTTAATTTCAATGAAATGAAGAGTTACTTTGCCCCTCTTACCTGGATTTTTTCACTTTCCTAAATTACTACACCTAACTTATCCATTAATTCATTTAAATACTATTAAATTCTTTACGTAAATACAAATAAGTAATTACATTTTTTAATTAAAATAACATTTATTGTTATATTTCATTTAGTAATAGCATTTCAAAAAGAAAGCAACGGATCTATTTTATCAAGGCGGCATCCCTAAGGTTTCGTGAAATACCTGAGCGGTACATCGTTTCAAAACACTATGGCGGAAGTGTTACGGAAATAGATGCTTCCATTGACACACCGAAATAAGCGTCAATAATTTCTGCTAGTAAAATGGAAAACTTACTTTTGCTAGCTGTTTTAGTTTGTACGTTTTCATTTACTGATGCAGCAAGATGTAAGTATTTAAAACATCACTCACATTCATGAAAACGTGTGTTTTGATTTATCTTGAAAAGTCTTGTCATGTCAAATGAATTTATTTAACATGGCACTTCCTGAAACTATCAATGTCAATTATCCTCAATAGCTTAAAAATGTTGACTTTTTAGCTAATTTTGTCATTGAGTTAATCTTGACTCAATACAACTTGGAATTGAATTTTTTAAATTGAAATGATATCTATTTATATTGTATGATATAATTTTAACTTAAGACTTAAGTTCATAGTAATATTAATAAATATAAATGATTAATTCATATTCAGATTCAAACCAAATTACTATATTATAATTAGTATTAGTTATATCAAGTTATATGACAATGTCATGATATGTTGAACATAACTTTAACAGTAATAACAATATAAAATTGTTAATCACTAATAATGTCAATGTGTTTACAATTGTCCTAAGTTGAATTAAATAACCTTAAACTTAATCAACTTAATCTTGTCTTCCAGCAACCCGATGGTGCGTTACAAGTACAGCAGAAGAAATCAAATGTAACCAGCTCAAATTTGAATTGAAAGAAGCAGTTGCTAAGAATAAAACTTTAGCCACAGTGGTACCTGCTGAGTTTGAGTGTATTCGCACTTATGATTCGTAAGTTTTTTGTTTTTGTTTGTTTCTACAATTCTACTATAAACATGAACAACTTGAAACCTAACTAACTCTTTTTTTTTTACTTTCTTAACACCCATAAAATTAATATTACTGCATAAACTTGAGAAGTAGAACATTCCTCCTATGACTTCGATGCTAAAAAAATTTGTCAAACTTTGGATGTTAATGTAATGTCTGTGCTGTATAATTAAATGAAAACAGTACTAATACATATATGAAATAGATAGTTTAATGATAAGATTACTACTTTAATTCTGATGTAATGATTAAGCCCTTATATATCTTTGGTAAAAGCGAAGTATGTCGACCGTGATGTCACAGTCATGGCGGTCTTCTTTGTTGTTATAGAACGTCCTTTAAAAGGCTTTAAAATTAAAATTCTATAGCTATACCTAACCCAAACCCTAAAACCTTCAATTTTGAAAATCCTTTTAGAATTTATAGAACTCTCTTTTCCAGCAACCGGTAGCGTCGTAACGTCACAGTCGACATACTTCGCTTCAGCCATATCTTTTATTGACCTATTTCTGATTTTACTCCATCAGGTAAAGTGATTTGTTTTGTTTCTTTTTGATTTTCAAATTGTTGCACTTTGCTCTCCTCTAGTTTCACATGTATGGACATGATTGAAAAAGATGAAGCTGATTTGGTCAACCTCGATTCTGGTTTGGGCTATTTTGCTGGGCGTCAGCATAATATGATGCCCATCATGGCAGAAAACTATGGATCAAGTGAGAAATTACTTTGATGATTTTTTTTGGCATTCATGGTTAAAAAACTCGGTGTTGGAAAACGTTGAACTTAATAACATATCCTACAAACATGATAAATCATTTTTTTTTCTTTGCTACTACAAAGTGCCATTCCTGAAATTGATTGTTTAAAATTTACTCATTTGCTCAATCTCTGCTACTGCATATTTGACAATAGTTATTTTCTGAATTCAGCCATAACTGACAAGCCTAAATACTTTGCTGTGGCAATGTATAAAACAGTTGACCCAGTTACGCTGCAGACTTTTCGCGCAAAAACTGTATGTTTCTCAGGTAAGTACCTGGGGTTTATTTGCTGCTGAATTGTTTTAATCCTTTTGTCAACTAATAGTTAGCTATTTATATTTCCTATGACATTTTCAAGTTATGAATTGACTCACTTTTATATATAGGTATTGGAATGAGTGCAGGCTGGGTGTATCCTATTGGCACTTTGCTGAGGAATAGCTACATTAGTGTGGTCAACTGTAATGCTATAGTAAAGGCAGTGTCCAACTCATTTTCTAAGATGTGCTTACCAGGGGCTTTAACCTCCTTTTACAATCCTTTTGGTAAGAATTTTGATTTTTGATAATTTAAATACAGTGGAACCTCTCATAACAAAGTAATTCTCACAATGAGCAAAATAGTTTCTCTCTTAACGAGTGAAATTTCACATAACAATTTACACAGAAAAGGGAAGTTTTCCCCTACATTCATTTGTGAGCTGGGAGTCCCACGCATTTGTTTGTGTATAGCACTTGATCTGTTAGCGTATTCTTTTCATCTGTGATCACTCGTTTTTAAAATTTTGTATTCATACAGTATTCATATAATTTTTTTATGTGCAAAGTGTAATAGCCTGTGCTAAAATAGCTTCAAAGAAATAGCCCCAAGAGGACAAGCTTAAGAGAGTCAAAAAATGAACTTTTAAAATGAAACACAGAAAAGTGAGAACAAGATGTGATCGTGGCTTATCTAGCGCGCACTTATAATCGGCCAACATCAACGATCTATTCTTAAGAACAAAATCAAAATGTCTTTAGATTAGAAGGTTTTCTAGTTAAAAAGGATTACTGTATATTCTCATTCTAAAGACGACTTTTTTGGACGAAATCTAGGGTAAAATGTTGAGGGGGTCAGCTTGCTAGCAGGTCATAAGTGATTTCTCCATGTTATTTAATATTGGTGTTGTTATTGTAGATCATCAAGTTCCTTGTCTACATTCTACAAGATTTGACTGCTCTACCAAAAGCTATAAAACATCTGATTAAACATCTGCACTTACTTTACTTATTAATTTTATTTATTTTTGTGAATGTTTTAATAAATTTTTATTCAAATTTTTGTTTTCAATAACGAATTTTAATGTACCCACTTTCGCCACTGTTTACCAAATAAACAAAAAAAAAACACTTGTAACTCTTGGGGTCGGCTTATGTGCAGTTATGCACTTTTTATAATATTCTCTTACAAACAAGGTGGTAGGCTTATGAGCAAACGGGCTTTAAAACGAGTATATACTGTAATTATATTCATAAGTGCATATTTCTATTCACGTTTTTTTGTTTCAAATCTAAATCATATTTCAAATTGTTATAATCCTTTATAATTCACAAGTCATTTTATTTGAAAAAATGATTCTAAAATTTTATTGAAAAATTAGTCTTTTTTCAGCATGGAACACATTATCATATTGTACATTGATTTGTGTGGGAAAAATTCTTTTGTTTAAAGAGTGTTTTGCTTAACAAGTAAGATTCTGGAACGAATTATGCTCGTTATAAGAGGTTCTACTGTACAGATAATTGACTGGCTTTCGTTTGTGCTTGAGTTATTATTTTTCAAGTGAAATAAGTCTTTCGTTTGTTTTTTTAAAATTTATAACATGTGAAATAAATTTGGTGAGAAAGATTAATTAGTTATTGAGAAATTTTTAGATTTTTTTCTTTTGTAAAAAATTTAATTTAAAAGTTAGTGATTTCTTATAGAAACTATTACAGAAACATATGACAGCTTTTGATTCAATTTTAAGGAGATAGATTTGCCATTATTAATATTAATTCTTCAGGTAACAATCCCACCTCGGTTTGTGAACTCTGCACGGGACAAAATGAAGAGTTCTGCACAACAAGTGATCGTTACGCAGGATATGATGGGGCTTTTAAGTGTGTTGCTGATGGACTAGGGCAAATAACTTTTCTGAGACATGACACCATTGAGCTTATGACTAGCCCAGAGTACAACAGTAACTCAACTACTAATACCTACTTACCAGAAGTAAGTCATACATAAGAATGTTTACTTATCTGAAGTAAATTATCACCAATCATTCTTTGTCTGATTTAAAGTTATTGTAAACAAACAGTTATATCTACTGTTTTATTTTGTCCATGTTACCTGTTCAAACATTATTATCAACCAGACGAAAGTACTTATTGAAAATAATCCACATGAATTATTATGGAACTTAACATTAGAAAATTTATGAGAAAATCAAGAGTCAATTTTATCACGAGTAAATTAGTAAATTTGAAATAAATATATTTTTCCTATTCAAGTATTACAAAAACTCTTTAGACTGAGACATTGTTCCCTTTTTTTTTCAAACATAAAATTTTGATATTACCTTTGTTTTATCACAGACTCAACTAAAGATTTAATTATACTAATTTCCACTGTCTCCATTTCATCCAGAATTACATGCTGTTGTGTCCAGATGGCACTTCTGCAACTGTTACTGAATTTGAAAAGTGTAACTGGGGGGAGGTCACCTCCAATGTGATCATGACATCTGCTGTGCGTGAACCAGAAATTGTCAGTGGCTACAAAGATTTTCTTAGAACTCTAGAACAGCTCTTTGGACCCACTGGAACCTACAGCAGTAGATTTAAAATATTCAGATCTGAGACAATGTACTCTACTGATCTTTTCAAGCAGACACTGACAAGAAAAAATTTACTATTTTCTGATATGACAAAGCGTTTGGTGGATATTGGAACAGACACTTACTACACCTGGGTTGGTAAGTATTGGATTTTAATTTTTTTTTTTTTTTATGAGAGGAATATTCATATAATAAAATATTTATTTATTGAAAATTATTGTTTACTCAATACTTACTAATACTGTGCTTAGCTTACATGAGATCACCAGGTTAACAACCATTTACAAATAAAACTTTTTTGTGATCTCAACAACTATAATGGGCAACTGGTCATTGAGGTGAAGCCAGTGTTCTTGTCTTTTACAAAGACCTGATCTTAAAATCTCTGCACCTCCGTCACTTACAGGCGACAACTTTAACAACATGGTGACTGAGATGAATCGCTGTCCTTCTGAGGTTATTCGCTGGTGTGTGACCTCCATGGCTGAGAAGCTCAAGTGCGAGGACATGATCATGGCTTTCAAGGCCAAGGAACTTCAACCAGAGATGGACTGTTTGTACGGGGGTAATTCTACCAACTGTATGGAGATGATCTGGCGAGGGGATGCTGACCTCATCAATCTGGATGCTGGGGATATCTACATAGCTGGACGGTATGCTTGTAATTAGCATGGGGTTTAAATGTAGCTTTCAAAGATATTATTTTAAGAACAGTGTTGTGCAGTGTTTTAGCTTGAGTGTTCTAATAAAACCAACTTACTCCAGGTAGTTGAAGGGCACCGGATTCAAAATAAAATTAAATAATACTGCAGTCTTTATATTAAAATTAATAATCCATGCATTGGAAGCTACTTTTTCTATTTTTAAACATTTAGTGAAGATGGGTTCCTATCATCTTGAACATACAATTTATATTCTTTAATATATTTAAATGGATTAAATGAATTGTTAAAACTTATCTTCATTTGTATATTTTCCTCTTAATGAAGTCGATACGGCCTCATTCCAATGGCAGCAGAAGATTATGGTGATATGTCTATGAAGTTTAAAGTAGTGGCTGCTGCCAGGAAGACTGATAAGTCGACCACTTTGTTTAATATGAAAGGTATTTAATGGGTTTATATTTACAACAAGTTTTTATGTATTACTATTACTATTAATAATAGTATTACGAAAGATATATTGGTTTACATATTTTCATCTTGAAGATATTTTTAAATTTTAGTTTCTTTAATTAAATACAATGGCAAATTTTATCATCTAAAACTTAAATTGTGGGTTTAAGGAAAATTAAAGTGTAAATATCTTGAAGTTGCACAGTTTAATAATAAAAAAAAATATTAATACTGTTTTTCTGCAGGAAAACGATCTTGTCAGCCTGGCATTGGTCGTGGTGATGGGTGGATTATTCCTCTTAACATCTTTATAGAGACAGAACAGTTCCTACCAAAAGACTGCACCATATTTAGAAATATTGGTCAGTTTATTACTTATTTCATGTTACTTTCTTTTTTTTTAAAATTCGTTGCACTATGTGATCTGTAATCATTTTGTCACTTAGAATATTAATTGCACTATGTGATCTGTAATCATCTTGTCACTTAAAATATTAATTAAATGCATGCATGATTGTAAGGTAACAAAATATTAGTTGTTACAAATATTAGGGGTCATTTTTCAGGTGAATTATTTTCAAGAAGCTGTATCCCTGGGGCTCTTGATACCGAGTACAACCCAAATGGCCGCCCCATCAATTTGTGTGAAGGGTGTGCTGCGGGGGGCTACCGCAAGTGTCAACGAAACAGTGAGGAGCAGTATTATGGAGCTAGTGGAGCTTTCAGGTGTCTAGTTGAAAGTAAGATTAACTATTACACCTTTTTAAAATTCTGTAATATTTACTTTTTTTTTTTTTTAATTGTTCTCAGCAATTACTAATAGCAAGAAGGAAATCAAAAATTTTCTTAATGGAATCTTCAGCTACTGCCTGTTGTTATCTTAAGTCTTGTCTGATATTTTTATAGTCATAGTATCATTAATAATTATTTAGTCTTCTTATTATATCTCTTCTTCTATGGGCTCTTTTTCAAACCTTGTTTGATTTTATTATCAGATGGAGGGGATGTTGCCTTTGTGCGTCACCTTACCGTCCGGGACAATACTGATGGACGTAACCATGCCATTTGGGCTAGAAATCGAAGGTCTGATGACTACGAGCTGCTGTGTAAAGATGGACGTCGTCTAAACATTGATCACTTTATGGAGTGTCACCTAGGAGAAGTACCCGCTAATGCCATTGTTACTTCAGGTAAGTGTTACACCTGCTTAACCAATGGAACACCCTATGACATTGGTTTTGACATCCTTCCATCCCATATGTATGATAAAATAAACTATTGCATAATTCTCTTAAACCCCTGCTTGGTGATCACAGAGAAAAAATTATTTTTTTTATTACACTAATGATATTATGGCAATGAAGTTGCTATTTTTGTATGTATTTTACATTATTGGTCATGGCCATCTTACCAGCAGTCTTTTTTAATTTTTTTCTGATTTGTCTTTCAGTTTTTACTGATAAATACTTCTTGTCACTACCTAAACGTTTTGTCCCACCTTAAAAATTAAAAATAAGTACAATAAATGAAAAAAAAGTTCAAGCTTTATTTATGGCATTATTTTTACCTTTTACTGTTGAATGAGGCTCACATGCAAGCATGCGTTATTATTGGGACTTGCTTCTTGTACTTGTGTCAATGAATTTACTCTTTAGTCCCTAATTATACATTGACCCATCCACCAAAGAAAATATTGATAAACTAGAACAAATTCAAGAATGAGCTGCCAGATTCATTACTGGAGAATATTTAAAATTCACAAGAGTAATACCATTAGTTAAGTCATTAAACCTTGAAACACTAGAGGATAGAAGAACCAAGAGTAAATTTATTAGTAATTATACATAAGGCAATTAATTCTAATTTAGAAATACAACACAAAGATAACTTATTACAACCCTCAGATAGACATAAGGATAAAAATACCTTTCTTATCCTGTATGCGAGAACAAACACATACAAGTATCTTTCTTCCCGCCCGGTCTTTGGGCATGGAATGGGTTGCCTGAAGAAACCAGGAAAGCCAACACTTTAAAACTCTAATAAGAATACAGGACTAAACACAACCACTAGATATACGTAGGACGCAATAATCTTCTGCACAGAAGGAGCGTCTGTATAGAAGATAAGATAATGCAACAGAATTATAACTTTGCATTTTAAATCCACAGCTGGAAAGTCCCCAATACAAAAAGAAATCATGTGGAATTTACTCAACTATGGCCAACAGTTTTTTTCGTCTGATATGTGAGTACTTTACTCAAACACTTTCTGTTGTTTTGATTTATTACAAATTATAACCACTATATAAATAGCACCAAGTTGCATGACTGGTTGAAGCTGTTCATTAATCACACACTTGACAGCACAAAATGCTATAATTTACTGGCTCACTTCCCTGAAATTACTGATTTTACTGGACAGGATGTACTTTTACAATGTGTAAAATAACCCCCTTCATTAATCACAATAAAATTTACTTGCATGTCAAAATGTGAGAAAGCCAACAATGTTATCAAAAATTCATTTCTTTTCAATGGGCAATATTCATCCATATACTTAGAGAGGCTCAGATATGTTTAATTTCTCTCTATCAGTAGGTAGGAATGCAAAGGAATTTTCTGTGTATAAACTGTATGTTTGACATAAATAATAATTTTATTATTTGTTTACTTATTAATAATAATGGCCAATTCTTTTGTGCATTAAAAATTAATGCTCATGATACATAAAACTTAAAACATAGACATAAACTTAAAAGAAATACGTAGGGGTTACAGGTATGAAGATATGGAATGTGAAGACAAGAGAGTTTGGAAATTGAGAGAATGGAATAATGCATTTTAAACATTCTAATAATTCCATGCAAGTCTATCTGCTTTATACAAGTGAGTTTTCGCTCCATTCGGAACATCGGAATATTGTCTGAATTTTTTTTTCGTAGTGTTTTTGTCATGAATTCCGAACTAGTTGTTCTATTTCACTTATATCCCTTATATTGATTGTGAATATATTTGCTCAAACTTTCCAATTTCTTTGTTTTGTTTTAGTGATGGAGACTTCCACATGTTTGACTCGGGGATCTGGTACACAGATCTTATCTTTACTGATGCTGCTGTGCGACTCATGAAAATACCAGAGGAAAGACAAAACTATAAAGATTGGCTAGGGGAGTCTTTTATTGCCCAGATTGAGAACCTCCATAGATACACATGTGTGAATCCTGACAGCGCGGGCACGATAAGGCCCAGTTTCCTCATAGCATTGTTACTTACCACACTGACTATTATGTTTACACGATTCTGTTGAATGAATGAATTCTCAAAACTATTTGATAGGGTTTTGTTCAATAAATTACTGGACCTAAAATCTCAAATCAAACCTTCATTTAATAAAGTATATCTGGCATTGATCTAATTAGTGGTTAGACTAAAAACTCAGCCTGTCAATGTAAAGATTATGTTTCCGGTAGCTCTTTCTTTTGCTGTTTACCTGTGGATGGTGTTGTTGGTTTAAGAATTCTCATTTAAGTTCAAACAAAGTAAAGAAATGGTTAAGAGGTTCTCAGCCTGTCCATTTTGTGTGCCTCAATGTAAATAAGAATTCTTGTATAAAGGAATGATATTTTTAATGATTTTAACAAGTTTTTTTTTCTCTGTATATTTGACGACTTCTCTAGTTCAGGTTTTATCAGGTTTAATTATTGTTTGGTTCTTTGCTTGAAAGATTCAGCTCAAGTTATCTCACAAAGAAAGATTTCAACATTAGAAGTTCATATTTCCAATATCTGTATCTTTTCAGCGACTATAGGGTCTTCCCTAACTCCTCCTTTTATTTTAATGAACTACATTTTCAATATAACGCAAGACTATTATAAACATTTCAAAACTGCAATAAAATGCTGTGGAGCTTAACTTTTTTATTGTTTTCAAATTAAATGAATTTTTATTGTAAAATATTGGCCACTATATCATTCTTATAACATTTAATCATCATTACAGAGGTATGATTTCATTAACCTTAGTTATAAAGAATGATATGGTGGCTTATCTTTTTATTTTATACATGTTAAAAAGTAGTTGAAGTTTAAGACTTGAAATGAGAAATCAAGTGGCTTGGAATTGAATATTTTTGTACTTTATCATTGTCACTTTATCTCATTCTCATTGTTCATATTTTGACCTCAGAGACGAGCTGTACATTTCAAAGTGTAACATTTATATAAATACAAATATTTTACTGTATGTTGATGTTTGTGAGTGTGTGTTAACGATGGCAGATTGTGTATGACTGTAGCTCATATGGACACAGTGAGTTTTAGAATGACATTTTACATTGGTGAAGATGAAATATTTTGTTGCTGTTTCAAATAACTTGTTGTTGTTTTTTTCAATTGAATGGTGTTAAAGAAGTGAGTTGTTTTGACACATTACCTTTTTTTTTATAACTTTGCAATTTGACAATATGTATAAGCAATTATTTTTGTTAGTGGTATGCAAATGTTAAATATTAAGAAAATGTAAATATATATTTTAGCAAATAGAAAACTCTTTCATAGTTTAAAAAAATAACATTCCCTTCATTCCAGCAACTGTATTTTTTCTCAATTTTGCCAATGTTTTTACAAGGTGAATATTTTTTTTTAAAGTTTTTTTGAAATTCCATCATAATTATATCTATAGATCAAATAAAAGAAATTGTATCCTGTTGTTTCTTGTTATTTTCAATTTTATTGTAATTTGAAAACTTCACCATATATTTGAAGGTGACATAAATGTGTCATGTGTAAATCCAAAGGAGCACACACAATAGTTTGTGAATAACAAGAAGTAAGTCAACTTAAGTCATTTTTTAATTCTTCCATAGAAGTTTAGATAAGTATTTAACCTAGATATGTAAGATTTCTGATTTTTGACAGGAAATAAATACAATTGATTTGCTATTTAATGGTGTTTTTTAAACTATTTACATTAAAATCTGGAGGAAAAATAAGTGGCTGCCATTTTCTGGTTTTACTTAAATGGTAAAACTCTACATTATTCGTTTGGTTTGGTCATATGAAAATTACTCTAAAACACCGTACTTTATTGTTAAAAATATGAAAAACTAATATTATCTGCTAAGTCACTAAAACATAAATGCCTTTTTCTCAAAAACTCTTGAAAGGGACTAATAACATTTTGCAAGTGGACTCCTCTAATATTTTATATAGAAACTGTGCGCAACAATCTTTTTTAGGATCAGCCATATTAATCTATTATTGTAATGCCACTTCAAATTTTTGTTTTTCAACTGGGTCCAGTATTTCATTAAGACTATATATCTCAAATGTAAGAGTAAGAAAAACTTAAAATACTGGGAAACAGAAGATTCCTGTTGATTACTTTGTTCCTTCCTGTTCTTAATTATCTTCTATCTCTATATTATATATATATGTATATAAAAATCACCAGAACAAGAACGAGTAGTGTGCATATAAGCATGACGAATGACCCTCTCTGGGGTCAACCATCACAATTTATGGTTGGCAAGCGAAGGTGGGGGGGGGGGCAAGTCTCCAGACCAAAAATGAATCTTGAGTTCACTTTCGTTGATCCTTCACATAATAACATGCATCTCGCAGTGTATTGGTTTTTACACCTGCCTAACACGCGGAAGGTCCTGGATTCAAGCCCCAGCTGAAAATTATTATTTTAAATTACCCCCTTTCTTTGGGCTGTCTGTGAGCAAGTCAGTGGCGTATGCTACGTCGCGGGTCGTATCTATTCTAAATAATTCTGTTAAGACTGCACTTAAGACACGTCTTTTTAAAATTTATTTTGAAAATTAATGAAACAACATTTCTTTAAATGATTGACGTAGCTGATGTATAACGAATTGTCATTTATGTAGTTAGTATGATATGAATGTTTCTTTTATTAATATATGTATTGTTATTTCATTGTAAAGCGCTGTGAGCCCGGCTCCTTGCTGGGATACTGCGCTATATAAATTATCACTTTATTATTATTATTATTATTATTGGTGCTTACAATGCCTATCTCTATAAAACACGAAATTGCATCGTTTATAATAACTGTCAGGTTGTGGATAGTTGTAATCAGACTCACGGGCACCTCGTGTATTTCCCGTATCGTATTGCACATGTTAATGTAAGTTACAAATAGACCATCATGACACTGTTGCAATTCCAATTTCAAGAATTAAATTACGTTTACACTTCATCAATAATTGAGTCAAGTGTATTCAAGTAAACATTTTCTCCTAGAAAATAACAATATTATTGCAGGGGGCAGGGGGAAATTAAGATTGCACGGGGCCCCAATCCCACCTGGAGCCCGGTCTAGCCACCTTAATAGTACAATATAATAAGTTTGCGGCCCTTAAATCAGCCCAATCAGCACGCCCCTTAATCCGCCATAGTATTATGTTATCGAGTAATTATTTGTCATTACTTTGCTGATTGCTCTATTTAACAATAAGCATGGCTTTTCTAATTCAAACAGCTGAAATAAGAATAAACTAAATACTTTTTAGTAATTATTTTAAGCTTAGACTTAGAATAGTTTTGGGATGCTCTTTTATAATTTTTTTTTAAACTTTAAAAACTCTGATCCCTTTAATTAAATCATATACTTTCTCCTAAGTCCGTTTTTGCAATACTATTTAACACCTAGCCAGTGTTTCGGTATTTCACAAATCTTTTTATAATCGTTAGATTAGGAGTGCCCAAACATTTTGCAAAGAGGGCCGTATTCCAAGAGGTAAAAATATGTGGGTCAGGATTAGGTTTATACTGAAATAATAAACAATAATGGCATACAACAACATGCAAAGACACATAAGACATGTTTGGCTTTATTATAAATTATATTACTTTTTTTTTATCGAAGCAAACATTAATTGCTTCAGGACAGTTGACTTTCTCCAGCCAGCGTACCCCTCGCCGGATACAAGCAAGAAAGAAACAAATATTTTGCCATTACTTAATACATAAAATATTTTATTTTTGTAAATTCTGACAGAGGGCTTCTATCTTAGAGCTTTATAGCCCCGTTAGAAACAATACTTCTTGTTTTCCTATACCTTAAAGTCCGACTTGATGACAAAGAATTCTATTTGTGTCTTCCTCCCTAATAAATGTTAAGTAAGACGAAACAACTGGTATGGGACGCAACAGTTATATTAATAGTAAATGCTCAAAAGAAGGTCGCCACATAGAAACGTATGACCACAAGAGAGGATTTACGGGAAAAGGTGTGTGGGGGCTAGTAGCCATGGCAGGCAGCTTTTTAGTGATTTATCTAGGACAACACGGTTATAACAAGAACGAAAGATGAAAATCAATCGAACAAGTTGGCCGTCCATTTACGGTTGCCTTGTATTAGATGATAACTTTTTTTTGCCGCATGCATTCAATAAATGATTCATCAATGGTCTGGAAACATTAGATTATGATTGTCACACTCATGGCGCTCGCTAAATGTTATAAATGGAACACAAGCTCTCTATAACATACACATGTAAGCTGGTGCATAATGCCACAATGATTGAGTTGCATTTTAAACAACAACAAAAAAACTTCTATCCAGAGGCGTTCCTGTCTGGGTGGTACCTAGTATGTGTCCCCTGGCAGACCTGTTAAAAAAGTCGGGACTTTCTCTCCCGCGTCATATGTGGTAGATGACTTAGATGACTAAATGATATGTTCGCGGAACCCAAACCTCCAAGTCACATGCGGATCGAGTACCGATTAACGATTAAACTTTGCTCTTACATACACACTGTAGTTAAAGATCATGTGTAGCAACACAACACGATTGAGAGATGAGTCATGGTTTGATGGACTAATTTTTTCACTACTCTACTATTCCTCTTGATGATTCCCATTTCCAAATTCACACTGTAGCAAAAACGTAAGTTCCCCCTCAAGTCCCTAAAAGTACTAAGTCAACACACATTTTAATAGATACATCGTTTGTTTTTGTTATTTTGTTTTAAAAATGTTCTTCTTATATTTTGGGGCAATTCAGTACCTTGTACTCTAAAAGAACTGCCAACGTAATAAAGATACCATAGAGGGCAAGCATGGAGAAGCCCAACATTTTGCTCATTTTCCAACCTGACAGAACAATGCACAGTATCACCGCCAGTAGCATAAATAATAGGAGCAGGATGGAGCAGAGCAGGCCGGTACTGCTCACCATGTACGAGGCTCCACCGTTGGCAGCGCTGTACAACATCCAAGGTAATGGCAGTCTGAAACAAGACAATATTCTGAATTGTTTTAGTTATCAGTCATATCGTTATCATCAAAAGTGTTTATTGTAATCAAATATCATGGCGCTATCATCAGACATGTTTATTGTATTCAACCATAAAAGTTTTATAATATTTAAAATGTCCACCAACACAGGGATTCTATAATTACCTGATAATAATAATAATAATAACCCCTTTCAGACCATGAAGGCCAAGTGAAGCAGCGTTCACAAGTTTCATTGACCACTAACGAGCAGGGGATTGTGTGGTTAACGCAATGCCCCAGGGACCTTGCCAGTACCGCGGCTCGAACCCGTAACTCGAGTTCTTGCAGCGGTTTGGCAGTCCAGTTCGCTACCACTTAGACCGCCGCGCCCCCTAATTACCTGATACATTATACATAACATTAGGTGCCGTCCATAAAGTATGTCCTGCTCCAAAGAGGGTGAGGGGGTGTACGAACGTGTGACAGTTTGTGATAGCGGGAGGGGGGTGTCCGACCATGAGTGACGCCACGGTGCTTTACATTACATTTTAATTATTTTGTTAATAAAAAGACTATATTTTTGTTCAAAAGAGTGACGTACTTTAGGGGAGAAGGGTCCGAGATTTGTGATAGTTTATGACAGGGGTTGAGTTTAAAAAATTGTCAAAAATAGCGTGAAGCACTTTATGGATGGCCCCTAACCCGGAAGACTGTTACTGGTAATAGTATAGGTTAAAGTTCAAATAATGTCTATAACAAAATAAATGATTTTTTTTTCGTATTCAACGATTTCATAAAATATCAAGTTAGAAATGAAAGAAAATAGTAAGTGGTGAAAAACTGGAGTAACTTAGACATCCAAGGTCAAACGTAATATTGCTTGGTGCTAACTTTAAAAATTACTTTATGGCATAGGTAACTTGGACTGTGTCCTTACTCACCTTACTGTTATATCAAGTAAAACGTAATTAAGACCGCGCCCATCCATCCTATTATATCAAGTAAAAACGTAACTTAGACCGTGCCCACCCCTACTCACCCCACTGTTATATCAAGTAAAAACGCAACTTAGACCATGCCCACCCCTACTCACCCCACTGTTATATCAAACAGATTACTCCCCACTGAACTCGACACCGCCATATCTCCGAAACCCTTCTTGGCAACAATGACACTGGTGATGAGGTCTGGAATACTTGTCCCTGCGGCCAATATGGTCAGCCCCATGACCTGAGAACAAACGTAGTGATGAGTGTTATTAAACCGGGGCATTGAGTTTGTTATGAATGTCACAATTGTCTCCAAATCAACACAGCATCGATACATTTTGATATCATTTCAAAGAACCGCTAACGGTATGTACAAAATTACCGAGCAGGGACATATCCCAAGGGTTAAAGGATAAGCCCTCGGCATTTTTAAAGATAACATTTTAAAGTATTAAAACGATTTTCTAAATCTTTGTGGAAAATTTAATTTTAAAAACCCGTAAAAACATTTTTTCCCTATAAATTAGGTCTGCGGATATTAACGATTAATTAATCGATTAATCGTTAAAACATTATCGATTTTAAAAATTGATTTATTGAAATTCGATTAAAATTTAAGAAAATATTTCTAGTAATTTTTTTATTTATTATTTTTTTTTTTTGGCAATTTATATATTTTTTCCTTACATATTTTTCCCTCGTATTATTATTATTTATTTAGACGTGAATATTTAAGCAAAAGGGTTTTTCTTCCTTATTTCTTGCTTAATATCAGCAGGAATTAGCTGTGATACGTTATGAAATTTGGGAGCCATGGAATTACCGTGACCCTATTTCGCGAAATAATGAATTGTAACTTTATGCGTTATAAAATTATAATTAATCGAAATTTATTGATTAATCGATTAAATTTTTCCCGATAATTCTAACAGAAAGTTTAATCAGTACCAGCATTACTATAAGTCCTTTATATTTGAGACATTACTAAAAGTATATATTATTAAATAATATAATAGCCCAGTGGTGTGGGTTTGTAACGTAACGCTACAGAAGCGATGTACGACAGTCTACAGCAGTTAGTTTAGTTGAAAAATCGTGTTTTGATGAGCGCTGTAAAAATATTTAATATGATGACGTCATTGTTTGGTGTGCATCGGTACGCAAAATACAACCCCTATTATTATTATTAAATAAATACTTTGCGTACATTTCAGAAAGTTTAATAATTCGTATTTATCAAAAAAGGACAAGTTAGTTGGTCTTTAAAAAAAAGGTTGGCGCCCAAAAAAAGGGGGCGCCGCAGGCGCCACGGCGCCTGGCACAATCTAGTGTTCAATATAAAACGCACCGCGCGTTTAAACATTTAAACAACTAGCTTAAACATTTAAATGCTACGTAGAGATATAGACTGGAATAATTAGTGATTAATACATAAACGATTTGTATTCAACATTAACAAATAAATTGGAATTTTATACTAATTTTCTATACATTTTTAGTTGCTCGGTTTTTTCCACACTTTAATTATTTTATTTTAAAATTTCATACCATTTACCACCGTATACTAAAAATTGTTTAGTCTCGTTGCGCATTGGGGAAAATGGCTCAGCAGGGTTTGATTTTTAAAAGGGAAATACACGTAGTTATAACTGATAAACTCAAGGTACCAAGGTTACCTTATTTAGAGGACCCCTGTGACGTTTATTTTTTCATATTTAAATTAGGGCTGCGGAAATTAAAGATTAATTTCTCGATTAAATTATATTTTTAACTATTAATCCACCCATCGCTTAAAAATTATTGGAAGTCAAAAAGATTTTTTTAAAAAGAAAAGAAAAATAGCGGCTGATAAATATTAAATTTCCAGAAGATTACACGAACATTTTGGTTTTAAACTATTGTTTGAAGGGAATGTTCAAAAGTTTGCCTACCATGGTTTTAACACTTCGCCTACTTATCAAACCAAATGAAAAGCGTATTAAGCTAATACTAATGGCAGTAATGGAGTCTGACTCAGAGACAGAAAATGACGCCAGCTCTTCTGATGATTTAATGCGTTACAAAATGGAGATGAAAGTTCCTGAATCCATTAACCCTCTACAATGTTGGAAACTTAATGAACAACGATATCTGATAATGTTATTCCTTGTCAAGGCCGTTTTGTGCATACCAGTTACATCAGTTCCATGTCAATGATTGTTCACCTTGGCTGGTTATATTGTCAATTTGACCTGCTCAGCACTTGAACCAAATAATGTCACACACATGTCTTAACCAGTAGTTGGTTAAAAGATGACATTTAAATGAGACATTCCAGTGTTATTTAGCTTTTCATCAAGAACGTTTAATACGTGTTACTTATGACATCATAAATTTTAATTTTGGTTTTAATCGAAATTAATTTATCCTCTCAAACTTTTTTTTTTTTAAAGATGTAACCCTCCGGACAGCTAAAGAGCTATAAATTCTTTTTTATTTCTTAGATCAGCTACGGGTCGGCAACATTTTGCTAACTGTGAGCCAACTTGAGGTTTCAAATTATTCAGAGTGGCAATATAACAAAACATTTTATACGATTTATAATCAACTTTATACAGGAATAAACAGGAAATGTGAAGAGTCTGCGTGCTATTTAAAATAGCTCGGCGTGCCAAGTGTGGCACGCGTGTCATATGTTGTTGACCCCTGTTTGATTTTTTTAAGGATGTTAACAAAATTGTAACCTAGTTAAATTGTATTTTTTAAAACTTTTATGCTGTTGATTGGTCTAAACCAGACGTTAATAGTTGTCAGGTAAGCTTGAATTTTACGAAAGTTTTGACTTAACGTACTTTTAGAGAATTAAATAGCATTACAGTGATCATTGGAAGACTGTGGTATGACGACTCACCTCATCTGGTATACCAGCCGTTGACCCCGCCACATTAGCCCACCACACCATGCAATAGGAATAGGCAGCGATCCACATAATACTCCCTGTGAATGTCCAGATAAAACAAATCCGGCGATTCTGAAACAAATTCACGCTACTTAAAATAGAGGCTCAACCCGCTGCTCTAATACAAATTCAAGCAGCTTGGCTCAACCATAGCAATAAACACTTTGGTTCATGGAGCCTGCGTCTCTTGTGATTCAAAAAAGCGTTTAGTATTTAATAATCCCCTACGGCAATAGGCGTTGTAGACGAGAACTAAACTAATGAATCTAAACTAAATAAATCTCTCTATATATGATACACCCGAAATTAGGACAGGCACAAGATGCACGAGAAAACAAGCATGACGTATGACCCTACGGTCGGCCAATCACAGTTAATGGTTGGCAAACGAGGGTGGTACTGGATGGGGGCAAGTAACAATAACAGCAGTGCGCGTTCTCGAGACCAGCAATGCGTCGGTGGCCCTCCCCCGATGTTCACTCGCTTTGTTTTCATTTCTTCGTGCTGCTGTTTGAGTCCGCTCTTTTCCCCGTTCTTTGCTCTATCTATGAGCAAGTCTGCGGCGTATGTTACGCCGAGGGTCGTATCTAGATTTTTAAAGCACAGTGTAAGGAGAGAGAAATAGGATTACAGAAGTAGTATTTTCATTTTCATTAAAGACAGACATGTGACTTCAAATAATAATATTGTACTTCCGTTTTATAAATCCAGAAATACCCCTACAAATTATAATCTTGTTTTTTTTTTTTATCATTAATTTAAAGACTATTTACTGAAATGTTTCCGTATAGTTTTGTTCGAATCAATGTATAATTAATTATCCTTTTAAAAAATATGTTCACCAGTGGCGTCGCTAGGGGGCGGGGGGGCCGCCCCGGGTGACACCATTAGGGGGTGACACCAAAGCCAAAAAATTTACTGTTGATTTTATGTCAGAAAAAAAAAAGAAGACACATTTTCTTCATCTAGAAAGGAATACAATTAATTACATTAAAAGCGAAACATTTTTATTTTAAAAAATCAGTTGACTTGCAATAATAAAACAGTCCCAAAACACAAACTAAATAAAACAAATTATGGGGGAAAAGACAGCCGCACCAGAGAGATCTTCAAAGACGCTGGCGGTGTGTTATGTTTTTAAAGATACCAAGCAAACTGAGCTTTGAAGTGTTAACAACGTGGACGAATCCCACCCCCTCTTCTCTCCACAAGAGAGGGGTGGTGGCGTAATACGATTTTTCTATTATTTTTTTAAAAAGTGTTTTCTGTGTTGTTATTTTTAGAGGAAAAATTTGAATTTAATGTCTTTAAGGGTAATATTTAAAACAACAAATATTTGTTAAAGGCGTGCAAGCATAGATATCCATTTTTATATATAGGTAGTCTGGTTCGTAGGTCCTATCCCCATCATTGTACCTTTTATGTTTCGAGTTACCGCGCAGAAAATTTAAGTAGGTAAAAAATTAGAATTTCTGCGCCTTTGTCATGAAAGTTAGTAGCGACTTTATTTCTTATTCTACCCGGAACTCAGTCACATCCTTTTTTAAAATTCAATTAAGAAAACAAGTATAAATGTCCAGAATCTTTCTTCCATCTCTCACACACTGCAAACAGACTTTAGCAACATCATTCAATTAAATCGTCTAACGATAATACAAGAAAAATATCAAACACTCCCTTTAAAATAATTTTAAAAAATGTTTGACATTGGTTACTAGCTTTGGAGCAGAACAAAGATTTTGATGTCACTCGCCGCCGACAACTTACAAAAAAGACTTTGATGTCACGAACAAGTCGGTGTGATAGTTTAATCAAAACAACGGGAGTGGTGTGTGTGTGGGGGGGGACAATGTGGTGAAAGGAATGTTTTAAAATAACAAATCAGTTTTTCCTGGACACCTAGAACTGATTTTATTTTAGATGACACTGAAAATCAGATTGCTTTCACGACACTTTGCTTCACAAGCATTGTAGAGAAATGACATACAAGCACTGACCGAATACTGTGAAGAGCAGGCACGTTTGTATTATGACCAAATCAATAAACATAGTTTAAAGGATCTCAGAGACTGAGACCCACAGTTTCGGACTGTTCCTTAGTGTCATTCATGAAGTATTTGGAGAACTTGACAAATTAAGCAAGCTGCTTCAAACGAAAAATCTAATGACTAGGAAGGCACACCAGTTTGTAAAAGGAATTATCAATAGCCTAAGAGGACATCACCTTGGAGAAAATGTTCATTGGTCTGCAGAGATGGCTAAAATGTATTCAGGCTGAAAACACAAATACAGTTCTCAAATTTTTTGAATGTCTGAATGGCAAGTGGACTCTTGATTTCTTGAACATTGAAAGCGACTTGATACTTAAGTGAATATTTGAGTTGTAAGCGTTAGTCGACATGTCAAATTTTAATTTTGAACAAACATAACTGTGTGCCCTGTTTATAAATACAAAGTTTTCTTAAAAGCTATGAAGACATTGTGGAGAAATTTATGGATCACTATCGTAATTTAAGATTAGTGCTCGAAGAACAAAATACAATGTGGGTTGATTCAGACTTTCGACGAGGTGATTCAGTTTTTCATGAATGAAGAATGATTCAGCGACATTGCCACCCTGTTTGATATTTGTGATGTATTTCTAGCATCGAGCGCTCATTGCGAACGTGGATTTAGCCTAATGAATTCTAGAAGAGTATAATCTAGAAAGATGTTGTAAGATTTACATTTAGAGTTGCTTATGAGGATTAAATCTTGTCAGAATGATGGACATCAGATCAACCTTGAAAAAGTCTATAAAATATGTATTTTGTTGACAGACACCAGTGTGTCCCAGAATAAATTAGCGGCATGTGGGTATGTTGGCATTTGGTTACTTTATGAACATATAAATGTATATTTCTGTTCAGCGGAACAGAAGTATACATTTATAATTATTGTTTGTTTAATTATAATCTAATATATTATTTTGATTTAAACAATTTGTTTTTCATATAAAGTATATCGGATAAATTGATGCTTGTATTTTTGGGGAGATGCCAAAAATTTGCACACTGAAAATGGTAAACTGTTAAACTTTGCTGGTGAACACAAGTTTTTTATTATTATTTAGCACATCAACCGGCAAACATTAAAGAAAACATTGATCCCCACTAAGCTGTTTAGTGCTTACAAACGCGGGTCCATATTATGAGTTATTCCGTAATTTTTTTTTTAAAAATTATTTTTTATGGGGTAAGGAATTGTTTTCTATATTTCAAATACTTTATGTCCTCAACTGCTTTTATGTTTCGGGTGCTTGGCGGAAAAATACGCTTTGTTGTGTTGTAGGGCGAGGAAGATGCTTAGGAGTAAGTATGGAATTTTACGCTATTTTGGTTATTTACATCTCTCTCTCTCTCTCTCTCTCTCTCTCTCTACTGTTTTATCTTTTTAGCGCATTTTCGAGAAGTCGAATGCGCTATTGCACCCGTTTTGTCCGTCCGTCCGTCCGTCCGTCCGTCTGTCATCACCTTTGATCACAGCATCCATAAGTCCTAGACCCATGATGTATATATGTTTTTTGTATGTCCTGACCTGCCATTTGTGCATCAACACTCAGTTACTCGATCCGTTAAAAAACCCCGTTAAAACTACCAAAAAACTTTGCGAATCGAGAGGTAACACTGGCGCAGGGAACGGCCGCCATTGCCGGAAGTCGAATACATCATTTTTCAGGCATTCAAGAGTGGTGCGAAGGCGTGCAAAAGAATTAGTTGTTTTTTTTTTGTTGACGTCATTAGAATATGTGTAAAAGTTTAGAGAGTTTTACGTCATCATTTGTGGAGACTTGTAGTTAGATTAAAGAGAAAATAAAAATTTTTAAAATGTAAAGAAATTACTTTTAAATTAAAAAAATGTCAGGTATATTCATTACACAAGAAAATTAATAAAAAATATGTCTAAAATCTAAACACAATTACTGATAACTACATAATGCTGATATCTAACATAAGTACTGATACATAATACGAAAATGCGCTAACACGTCCTGAGTTCCAGAAGGGACCAGGCTTAACATGATTTTTTTTTTTAAAACGTTTTTTCACGTGATAAGGAATTGTTTTCTCTTTTAAACGTAATTCACTAGAGGGGAGCAAGAGGTGCTGACCTCACCGGTTTAAAAAAAAAGGTAAAATTATTTATATTCCCTTTATTTGGCACTGGAAGACTGAGAGGAGTTCTATGGATTAGGAGCCGCGCATAAATGACGTCACGTTCCTAAAAAAAAAGGGGGGGGGGAGGGTGTCACGCATCTATGACGATGTGAGATGAGAGGGAGGGGTGTGTTTAAAAAATGCGAAATCACCTCAAAACGCGCAACTATAAGTAAAAGTTCCATTGAAATATTTGATTATTTACAATTTATTTAATGACGTTTTGTATGACTTCTCGCATGTTATTTACGATATTAGAGTGTAGACTTGCACTAAATCCGAATTTATTTGACAAAAATTAATTTGCCACATGAAAAATTCTCATTCAGAAAATACGGAGTATTTTATTATTATTATTTTTTATTTTTTTGTGGGGGTTGGGGGATCTCAACGCTATGTGACGTCATGTCGGAAAAAAAGGGGTGAGGTCTAAGTTTTTGTGACAAAGTATGACGCGGGGGGGGGGATCGGCAACGTCGCATGACGTCATTTATGGACGCCCCCTGAAGGGGTGACACCATGAGCTACCGCCCCGGGTGACACCAACCCTAGCGACGCCTCTGATGTTCACTGAAGTTATGCTAATTTAAGTCGAAAGTAAAGTTAAGCGGCAGTATTTTCTATATAAGTTGTTGAGCCTTCTCGTCCATGAGGGACATTCACCAATCATAGGCGTCTGCGATTCCTCCAAGGGCATTGGCCTCCTATTAGAGACTTCCATTCATCTCTATCCTGGAACAGCTTCTTCAGGGTCTTCCATTCATGGCCAGTTCTCTTGATGTCTGTTTCCGATTCTCGGCGCCGAGTGTTTCTTTGACGGCCTCTTTTCCGCTTACCCTGGGGGTTCAATTATAGGGCTTGCCTTGTTGTATTAGAAGCAGGTTTTCTTAGTGTATGACCAATCCACGTCCACCATTTCTGAAGAATCTCTTCCTCAATTAGTTTCTGTTTTATCCGCTGCCACAGTTCCCAGTTGCTGATTTTGTCCGGCCAGTGAATTCTAAGTATCCTTCTTAGACAAGTGTTGATATTGGACTGGATTCTGGTCAGGTTTACGACCGTTGTTCTCCACGCCTCGATTCTATATAGCAGTGAAAGTTTCACCATAGACTTAAAAAAATCCTTACTTTTAACTTGCTGCTTAAGTTGTTGCTAACCCAAACATTCTTGAGTTGCTGGAAGGCTGCTCTTGCTTTTCCTATCCTTATTTTGACGTCAGCGTTTGTACCATCTTGTTTATCTACCACGCTGCCTAGGTAAACAAAACTGTCCACCTCCTCAAGGGCTTCCCCTTCTACTATGATGGGTGATGTACTGTTTGCATTAACCTTGAGGACTTAGCTTTTCCTTTTGTGTATGTTGAGACCCATGGTAGCAGAAGTGGTTGCGACAATGTTTGTTTTCTCCTCCATCTGTTGTTGAGTATGTGCAAGAAGGGCAATATCATCAGCAAAATCGAGATCATCAAGTAGATCCCACAAGGTCCATTGGATGCCATTTATTTTCTGCTGTGTAGATGTTTTCATCATCCAGTCAGTGGCTAACAGAAACAAGAATGGTGACAGCAAGCAACCTTGTCTCACACCAGTCTTCACCTGCAAAGCATCAGTCACCTGCTGACCATGGAGAACTCGGCAGTTTTTCCCCTCGTTCGTGTTTCTGATTATATCAGTAATCTTCTGTGGCACCCCATAATGCCTTAGCAATCTCCACAGGGTTTGCCTGTCCACATTATTGAAGGCTTTGTCATAATCAACAAAGTTGACATACAGAGACGAGTTCCACTCTAGTGACTGCTCTAGAATGATAGCATTATCGCTATCAGAGTGCAGGATCTGTTGGTGCAAAAGCCAGCTTATTGATCCCGCAGCAGATGGTCTACAGCGTTTTTCATCGTGTTAAGTAATACACGGTTGGAAACCCTCCCTGGGTGGGTTAGCTGGGTGACCCCTCTGTTTTTTGGAGCAGGAGCTTAAATCCCACTCCTTTGAGATCTTGATAAGGTATCCCTCCTTCCAATTGGAAGGTACTTGCTCTTCTCCCTTATCTTGATAAAAAGAGTGTTTAACATTTCCACACTGGTTTCCAAAGTCCGTCTTCCGTGCCTCTGCTCGGATGCCATCAGGTCCTGCAGCCTTCCCATTTCTGAGTTATTTAATGGCCCTGCTAATCTCTTCTTTTGTAGGAATATTGCTGTCGATTAGCAGGTCATTATCAGGTGGTTGAATATCTGGTGGATTCTTTGGTTTCGGTCCGTTTAAAAGCTCTTCAAATTGCTCCTTCTATCTCCCTCTCTGTTGCTCTTCACTTAGTATTGTGTTTCCATTTTTATCCTTCACTTTTAATTTATTAAGTAGGATTTTTTTTAAAAAACCTCACGTTTATTTCTGCGTTCGTTGTAAAACTTTTTTAAAAGATAATTTAGCCATTAAAATTTTGATCGAAGAACTGAAAATCAAATATAACAATACATTAAATTATATTCAAGCCTCTATACAAATTACTAATGGCAGGTTTTTTATATAGCTTTTAAAAATATATATTTAATTAGATAGTAAGTTTCAGTGCACTTAAACCAACTATTTTCATTTTAGAATGTAAGCACTAAAGTGACATATTGTCTAGTAGCATTATGAATAGTAAAAAATATTGAAAGTTTTATTGTTTAAAAAAACAAAACAAAAAAACAAACAAAACAAAAAAAAACAAAAAAAAAAAACCCAAAAAAAAACATATAGTTACTATTACAAAAACATCACATAATAATCTAAATTTAAAATTTAAAAAAATTAAAATTATAAGTTAACTCTTCCATTAAAATGGACATTTAAAAGATATACTTGTAGGTTTACAATAACAAATTGAATGTTAACGCACATTAAGTTATTCTAAAAATGAAACAGAAAAAAAAATAGGAAGAGAGCGTGTAATTTTGATTACTTATAAATATTGTTAAGATGTCAAAATTACCCGATTCACCCATCCGATTGCCTAAACAGGGCGCCGCATTAAAGGACCTACATCAAGGTAATTGGAATTATTGATATGACTTAGGGGCCGTCCACATATGAAGTCACGCGATTTTGGTTGATATTTCACCTCCTCCCCCCCCCCGCCCTCGTCACACTTCGTCACAAAAATTTAGACTCCTCCCCCTTTCAATATAACGTCACAAAACTTTTGCCCTCCCCCAACCATAAAAGTCGTATATTCAAAAATGAGAATGTTTCAAATCACTCTTCTGTCAATTAATTATTTATTTAGCGTAAGGCGTAAGGCTGCACTCTAATATCATAACACGCGTTAAGTCATGTAAAACGTCATTAAATAAATTGTAAACAATTAAATTTTTAAGTAGAACTTTTGTTTAAGGTTGCACGTTTAGATGTTACCTCACATTTATTTAACACCCCTTCCCCTCGTCCACATCGTCACAAAAGTGTGACCCCCCTTCCCTCCCTTGGTGCGTTACGTCATATATGGATAGAAATGTTACGTTAAAAATATATATCTTTCAATTTTTTATTTATGTTTAAAAATAAACTACCAAGATATGTTTGTTGGAGAGAGGTAAAATCTACAAACAAACACACACAAAATGTGACCCACCCAGTCAGCAAAAACAAGGGCCTCGCTTCGGCCGATAAGACTTTAAGGATAAGATTATTATATTTTTTTTAAAGAGGAGGAACAAACTTTTCATTTACAACGGGGCCTTCGGAGGTCTTAAGGGCCGTCCATAAATGACGTCACGCACTTAGGGAGGAGAGTGGACCCCACATTTATGACGATGTGTGACGAGTGGGAGGGGAGGGGCGTTTAAGAATTGTCACGTCACGTCAAAACACGCTACTTGAAATCAAAGTTCCACTTAAATAATCGATTTCTTACTATTTATTTTACGACGTTTTACATGGTTTTACGCGAGTTACGATATTAGTGTGCGGCCTTAATACACTTAATACATACTAAAATTACAATAAAGTAATTTGAAACATGCTCATTTTCAGATAGAAAATACAGCTTTTAGGGGACGGGGGTCCCCAAAACTTTGTGACGTCATTTTAAAGTGGCTTCTACGTTTTTGTGACGAACTTTGACGAGGGGGAGGGGAATCGGATAAAATCGCATGACGCCATTTATGGGTGGCCCCTTTTTTAGGTACATCATAATAAATAAAAATAGTCATTCTTATTCTAGGTCCCACGAACCAACTGTATAAGGATTGGAAGAGTAAAAATGTTTAAATAATTCCTAACTGAAGACTTGGTGGAATACTTACAGTTGACTTTTCCCCATAATATAGCCATGGATATTTCTCAATACAACTTTACTGAAACAAAGAATCACTCACTGGTTTTCTCACATCCGGTAGTGTGAGGAATAGCGGAAGTACGATTGGAAGGAGCATCAAGTACGTAAGACGTTTCAAAAAGGTGTCTGGCCACGACATATCTAAAGGCTTTTCCAATTCACTCAGGATTTCCTGGAGAGTTGGCAACATCAATATAATTAGAACATGGATGAGTTTCCTGTGTGCTTTGGGATTACAAGATGGGCTGGAAGAAGGGATAAACGGATCGAATTTTTTTTTTAAATGTATAAACATTTTAATAGATAGCTTAAGTGTTTCTTACTTTAAGTAAGATTTAGGCTAAGCAATGTTCACCCATAACTTTAAAAATGTGTGTGTGACACATCGAGACTAAGTAATGACCAGATGTTTTTCGATGAACTACCAAGACAAACCAAATGGAAACCCATGACTACTAGAGAGAAACGTTATCCGTAGAATGAGGCATACATTGCAAAAAGAAAGGCAAGCGAATTTTAATGAACATTTAGTTTTTTTTTTTTTAATTTCCCATGAAATGTTACTCTTGCTACCATTCAGCTCAATGAACTGAGCCGAATTCTCCACAACACTTCGCGGGTTCCATGCTACTACTACTAGTCGTTAGCCCAGAAGAAACATCAAGCAACATTGCCTTTGTCCCCTACCCCTAAGTCATGAATGGGCACACTGACCGTATCTATGCAACTATGAATTTTCCCGTAACAGATCTCAACGCCACACAAATTATGACCCCGATTTGTAATACTATCATTAAATTAAGTTATCCTCTAAGGCACACATACCTCGTCAGTTGGTGCTGGCGGCACGGATGGTGATGGACTTTCGACCTCCGGCGTATTTGCTACTGTTTGTTTCGCTGGTGATGGGTCTAGCATCTGGTTGAGAGTAACACTAGATGTATTCCCCAAGTCAACCAGTATTCGATCAGACGTATTCTTATCAAGGCTTTGTTTGTGTTTCAGGGTCTGGATGATAATGCTCTCATTGGAACGGTTATCTAGCTTTGGGTCGGGCAGGTGAGTCTCTACGACCGGGATATCCTGGAACACAGTTCTATTCCATTTTTAGAATGGAAAATTGAGCACACGCAATTCGGGGCTATGCTTAACAAAACAATATGGGCGTTAGTGTGAAGCTCTGCTGCAAAGCCTCGATGTGAACTATATTTTGTTTAAATTCACAAAAACTGAACACAGAAATTTATTTTAATGAATAAAGAATTCAGTATGTAGCTCGCATAAATAAATAACCGTTAACAAACACGGTAGAACGCAGTGGCGTAGCTAGGAATTTGTAGAGTTTTGGGGGCCCGGGGGGGCTTAACATCTTCGGAGGCCCTCACATACATGGCGATAGCGTAATATTTAATGTAAAATAATCGGAAACAAATTGGAGGGCCCCCCTTAAGTGGGGGCTCGGGGGGGGACTTTTGAATTCCCCCTCCCATAGCTACGCCCCTGGGAGAAAGTAAAATATAGTAAAAGTAAAAGATATAGTTCAGGTATCGACTTCACTAAGACTTAAGGCTTTCCGTTGTCGTGTGTACATTTATTATAACTTCTAATACAATCTAAACGCAGTCCTTCCTGTATTTATCTTCATCTAATAAAATGTCAGCTGGAGTCGAAATCGGGAGTATCTAATATTATCCACGATGCGAAAATGACAGTTAATGTCACATAAATATACAGAAACACACTATATACATATCTGAAGAGATTTGATTCCACGAATTAGAGCTGACGAGATTTGATTTTTCAAACTACGACTACAGCGGATGAAGGCGAGATTTGAGTCTATTCAAGATAGCTGAACCCACACCCGAACCTTAAATATTTATGTTTTTACCGTATGAAGAGTGGTGTGTTAACACTAACCTGCGGGATTGGGGGGTCCGTTTTTTCTTTTGATATCCTATTAGTGCGTTTAGCATCTGACTGCTGGTCATTTGGAATGGAGCTGCTCCGACCTGAAGAGAGTTAGTGCGTGCATGCGAGTGAATCAAGGGGCAATATTTACATCAATTAATTGCCTGTGTTTAACCGGAGAAAAAAAGAACCCCTATCTAACTTCGAATCCCTTAAACAATAAACTCCCAATCCCTTAAACAATACATACTCTTATCTTATCTATTAAAGACGCAACTTTTACTAAGTAGATTATTGTGTAATACGTTCATCCATGGTTAATGTCTACTCTTGAATTTTATTCGAGTTTTCTATGTTGCGTCTCAATTCCGGACGGGAGGAAAGAGAATTTTTATGTGTTTGTTCTTACTTCGAACTTCAGATATGATATGATATGATATGATATGATATGATATGTGACATTCTCATTGGAGGGTTGAGTCCTTCAGACTCTTATAACCCGGCCTACAATACCAACGGCGAGCCTCAACATAAGGGCATCGCCATGGAGATATTCTTCCGCAGTGCGATGGCTGCCTGACCTCACCGCGTCCCCAATTGCCGCAGAACAATCGGTCAGCAGATGTGTCACTGTCTCCTCGGCCATACCACATAAACGGCAGCCAGGTTCCCTGTTTTTGTCTAGCCTGTGAAAGTAACTGTTTGTTGGACAATGTCCAGTCCTCATCTGCGTAACGAGGGACTGGCAGCTACGAGGCAGTTTCCACCAGGGATCTCGCTTGCGCGGTCGTGGCATTTTATCGTAAAGCATCCTTGCCGTGTCACCATTTTCCCAACCTTTTAGCTATTTTTCCGTGAAATGGTCTTTTAGCCACAATTTTACCCCCAACTGAGTCATTGGGCGTTCGATTTGGGGCTGGGCAGCACCCTGTTGTGCCAGCAAGTTTGCCTTTTCTTGCTGTGGTATCTTTGCGTGGCCTGTAATGTACTGTAGGACGACCATGCCCCCGCGAGATCTAATGTGATATGATATGATATGATATATGATATATATATTTAGTTTGTGAAGGATGAGATTGCATTTTATTGTAAAGCTAAATGTTTTGCTAGGAATAAGCCCATTTCCAATTGAATTTGTGCTAGATACGAAGTGACAGACCCATGACAGAGCATTCATCTTGAACTAAGTTAAAACAAAAATGTCAAAGCAACAGTTCACTGATTTTGTGTAATCTTAGTATAGACTATAGACTGACCGAAATAATGGACACATAATTACAATTCGGTTGGAAAAGAAATCACTGCGTTTCGAGGTATATTTTGTTAAACTTATCGCAATTCACATTTGCTATTGAATAGACTAGAGCAGTGCTTCTCAAACGTTTTAGTCTGGCGGACCGGCGTAAATTTTTCCCAATTCAACAGGGACCGGTGAACTATTTTCCTTGCACTGGCGTGGTAGCAAAATGTATATTATTTTATTTTATTTGTTTCATTTACGTTTTCAGTGCCCAAAAATTGACATATTATATAGGCTTGGTATTAAATATTGCAAAAGGAGGATTATAATGCTGTTTTTCAGGTTCTTTCTTTAACTTCTGCGGACCGGCCGCGTATTGCCCACGGACAGGCACCAGTCCGCAGACCTTGCAGACCACCATTTTGAGAAGCACTGGTCTAAGGTGTGGTGTGGCATCCGAATAAAGAACATATGGTGTCCTTCAAAGATTTTTCTACATCTCATCTGTGGCTGAAAAGTGATTTTATAAACTATAGGTAGTGGCATTTAAAAAGTGATTTTATAAGCTATAGGTAGTGGCATTTAAAAAGTGATTTTATAAACTATAGGTAGTGGCATTTAAAAAGTGATTTTATAAACTATAGGTAGTGGCATTTAAAAAGTGATTTTTATAAACTATAGGTAGTGGCATTTAATAAACAATTTTTTTTTTAAAGAATGTCATCCGTGTATTATTTTAATGAAAAAAAACCGTTAGGACTCACATGGAACTTAAAAAAAAAAAATACAAGGCACATTTTTTACTTCTCTGTGACATCTTAAATATAACCGTTACAAATCTTTTACACCCCCGTCACCCCCTGCTTGAATACTAATTCTAACCCTCCAACATACAGACAAAAATCTACATTTTTATCACTTAACTGTTATGCTCTACAATATTTTCATGCTCTAGTTCAAGGGCCTGTAAATCTATATGGAGTCATAAATTGGAAGTACATATTTGAGATTTAAAAATGAAAATAAATTATAAATAAATAGGTACTAATATCCTAATACTGAACTATCACTGCTGCTTTTGTTGCTACTACTACTACTACCACTAGTACTACTACTACTACTATGACTAGTAGTAGTAGTAATAGTATTAGTAGTATTAGTAGTAGTATTAGTAGTAGTAGTAGTAGTAGTAGTAGTAGTAGTAGTAGTAGTAGTAGTAGTAGTAGTAGTAGTAGTAGTAGTAGTTGTAGTAGTACCTTTACTGCTACTACCACTACTACTACTGCTGCTGATGCTATTACTACTACAAATACTACTGCTACAACAAGTACTGCTGCTGTTGCTACTACTACTGTTACTGCTACTACAACAACTACTGCTAATACTACTATTACTACTACTACTACCACTACCACTTCCACCACCACAACTACTATAACTAATACTACTACTACTACTTATAATGAATAATAGCTATAATAATAATAATAATAATGGCAAGTGCCATGACCATTCGGTGTGGATTAATGCTAGTGTATGATAATAGTGTGTATTGCGCTCCCAAGATAGGGTACTGTTAAGATTACAAACTAAGAATAAGGCACTATATTGGTAATGCGGCCTTTCATTTTAGAGAAATAATAATTAATGACAGTGTTTAAGCTATGAATCGATGAATGAATGACTTGATCTCCTACCCTCAGAGAATGGCAACATGTTATTCAGTTCTGACCTGGCGGTGCGAAATACAATACTTTGTCGACGAATCGGTTCCTGCAAAGAAAACAAATATCTGTACTGCCTATGCAATAATGCTTACATAATACTGATTTTTTTTTTTTACTCCCGTTTACAAGCATCACTAAATGGCTATTAATCGTTTACTAAAAATGTATTAAGGTTACTCAGATAGATACAAATGAATACATGTACAATCTTGCAATGGATCTTTAAACTTAAACGCTTAAAATATGTTAAAATATCTATATATGTCACTATATTTTTATACCATAATAGGTCAATAGCAGGCTTCATTCTTAATAACCAGTTATTGCCACTCTATTTAAATTCATCTTCAATGCATTCAGTTCAAGAACGTTTACTGAAAAACTGAATGAACCACTTCCTGACTTACTCTTGTTGGCATAATGGCATACATCCATAACTGACCTACTCTTGTTGGCATACATCCCTAACTGACCTACTCTTGTTGCTATACATCCATAATGGACCTACTCTTGTTGGCATACATCCCTAACTGACCTACTTTTGTTGGCATACACCCCTAACTGACCTACTCTTGTTGCTATACACCCATAATTGACCTACTCTTGTTGGCATACATCCCTAACTGACCTACTCTTGTTGCTATACACCCATAATTGACCTACTCTTGTTGGCATACATCCCTAACTGACCTACTCTTGTTGGCATACATCCCTAACTAGCCTACTCTTGTTGCTATGCATCCATAATTAACATACTCTTGTTGGCTACTGCTACTTACCTACTGCTGTTGGCATCGGGGCCGGCTTTAGGCAAAGGCAAACTAGACAGCCGCCTAGGGCCTCCGATTAGTCTCATCATAAGTGGGCGCCTCGCACAAGAATCTTTCCATATTTATTTATTATTTTTGTATTACATTCGAATTCACTTCGCCTTGGGCATCCAATTCCCTTAGGCCAGCCCTGTTGGCATACACACCTAACTGATCTACTTTTGTTGGCATACACACCTACTTGATCTACTCTCGTTGGCATACACACCTAACTGATCTACTTTTGTTGGCATACACACCTAACTGATCTACTCTTGTTGGCATACATACCTAACTGATCTGCTTTTGTTGGCATACACACCTAACTGATCTACTCTTGTTGGCATACATACCTAACTGATCTACTCTCGTTGGCATACACACCTAACTGATCTGCTTTTGTTGGCATACACACCTAACTGATCTACTCTTGTTGGCATACACACCTAACTGATCTACTCTTGTTGGCAGACACACCTAACTGATCTACTCTTGTTGGCATACACCACTATTGGACCTATCTTGTTCGAATATATTTATTTTTTAAACGCTTCTTTTCTTTCTCCCTCTTTCTCGCCTCCCCTCATCCCCCCCCCCCCAAAAAAAAAAATGTCCGTCTTGAAGAGCAACTTTTACAATTAATTTATTTTATTATGTGTTTGGTTGTGTTTTGTTGTTATTTTATTCATTTTTTAAGAAATATTTTTAAAAAAGAAATAAATGTAGTTAGCTCAGCAACCTGGTTGTGCCGTAACTCAATTCTTACCTGATGTGCAGTTCAATATATAATATACAGCTCAATTATTGATGAACATTCCATAAATTATGAATTTTTTTACTGCGTCACAGCTTACATAGCGTTTGCTCAAATACTGACCTTCTTTCGATCGTCATCAGTTGCACCGTTCGGCTCACCGTCTGCATCTTTTAGCTGCAATATAAGGGGCTTAATAAGTTGTCACTGTTTAAACTTTTTTCCTGACTACTCTCCCTTCATGTATTTCCTCACAGAAACACGGACCCGCAGCGCCCCAAGTTCAAAATCCCAGACATAATTAAGTTCAAACAGACGAACAACGATATCCCCCAACCATCCCACCCCCAAAGTTGAGCTGTTCGTTTCATCTCTCATTTAAAATTAATCACACAAAAACACAACCACACCCTCGCTAAATTTGTTACTCAAAGAAAATCTTTGGACAGACGATATAATAACCGTTTAGTGAGCAGACGTTATAGGTCAAGATTAAACCCCTGTCAAGTTTAAACCCGGATTCAGTGCTGGGTTTACCTATAAGCTAAACAAGCTATAGCATAGGGCCCCTCTGTCTTGGGGGTCCTTTAAATTTTTTGAGTGAGTCATTTACACTGTAAAATGAAGGGTCATATTTTACAATAAAATACAACATATTTTGTTGGTTTTAAATGACCAATCCCAAAGAATACTGTAGAATTTTAACACCGAAACCAGAAAATGGCAGTAACTCATTTTACAGCTATAATCGACGTTTTAGGTTTTGCAAATGAACTCCTTATATTTTGTTATGGGCGCAACACCTATTTTAGTTCAAAGTCACGAAAACTCTGTAACATTTCTTAATTCTTAAAAGCAAGCATGGCTTAACAGTAGTCTGCCAATATAGGCCTATCAGAAAATATAAATAAGAAACGGTAGTACAGTAGAAATGTTCTTGAACTAGTTGCAACGGTCATTATTACTAGGGGACATCCATAGTTGTACGAATGCAAGGAGGGGGTCTTTAATTAACGTCATTTTGCATATTGATGCGTAAGGGGGAGGGGGCCTTGACTGGACGTGTACGTAAGCACACAAAATTTAATTTGCATAATACTAAGCCTAGTAACGAAAACTGCTCGGGCTGCAAACGACATTCGGGACTGACTGAGTCAAGACTGATATGCAATAATGTTTTATAATTTAATACAAACGGAATTCTGAAGTTTTAATTACTTTGAAGTAATTAATATTTTATTCAGACCAAACTTTTTAAAAAATTAACTTTTGGTATATTATCCATTTAAAATTAAAAACGGAATCTCCACTCCTATCCCAAACACACGACACTTGAAAAGGACCTAGTAATGCTTTTATTTTTAGTCCTGGTCTTTCATTTTATCGGGCTAACTAAAATAATGGATACAGTGTAAACGGGTGACAGGATTGTATGGGGGATGGTGAAAGTAGTTCGTCCTAGTTGTTTAAGATAACTGTTAGGATTAGATCCATAAAAAGAGTTTTGACATGTAAAATAAAGTGGCTCACCTTGACGGCCGTTCGCTTGTCTCGACTTTCGTCGCTTTTGATTTTGTTCCCCTGTTTCCGGCAATTCAGCAACATCGCCTTTGTCTTGGCCTCTATCGCACGGTTCCATTTCATGAACAAGCCGTACGCGATGTAGCTGAGGAAGAGTGTCAGGGCCTCCCACCACTCGATCATTTCGTCAAGAAAAAATGCGATCAAAAGTCCGAGTGAAATCGTGTAGAACGTAACGTCACGGAACAGCGGCCACCAAGTGAGTGTCAGAATTTCCCTGCTGAACATCGCACACATGCCTATCACAAACAAAATGTTGAACACTGCCGAACCGACGATCGTCCCGATTCCGACATCGCTGTGGGATACGAATACGCCCATGATGCTGGTGAACAGTTCTGGGGCGGAGCCACCTGCCGCCATGAAGGTGGCCCCTGCCACATCTTCGGAAACGCCCAGTTTTTCGGTGATGACGTCGAGAGATGGCACAAAGAACTCGTCGCAGACGATGGCCAGGGCCACGAACATGTACATCATCCCGATGACGTGGAGAGCGACGAAGCCTTGTAAACGTTCTTCTTCCGTGAATAAGTCTTCTGGGTAGGAGGAGGCGGATTTGTTGACAGCCATAAGTTTCCGCCCAATCATGGCTTTATGTTGGTGCCTAGAACAACCGATGTCATGGTCTGCCACCCTGATCCTACCCACGAAACTAGGAAGATGGCTGAACGCCGGCACGTCGATGTAGTACAGGTAACCAGCGAGAAATGATCCAACAATGAATGCCAGTTTCTTACCCCTTGAACGACGTGATAAGTAGATACATATCCTTGAAGCCATTATTACCAAGGCAATGTATTTGTTTACAATAACTCAGTTACTTGCGAAAAAAAAATATTCTAAAAGATAGACATCAAGCTACGATCGCTGTGCGGGTATCCCAGATGGTTTACAGTTACTTCGTCCATGTTGTTGATTAGCTGGCTCGCGATGGACATCCCCGGGAGGGGAGGAGCTTTCATCAATAGTCTTAAAATGGCCGGTGCAAGGTTGTTGATCACTCTAATGACATTATCAGGGGGACATCTTAGAGTGACATATCAAAGGCAATGGTCACTGTGTGTTTGTCTTTGTGTTCAATCTAATATAGATATCTGAATGCAAAATATTCAGCTATATAGCTAAAACGAGGCGGTTATTAGAGAAGATGGCTAAGCGGTATAACTTAGATAGCAGTAAGGGGACAGCCGGATATCCGGCATACCGGATCCGGCAAATATTAGGGCCAAACTATTCGGTCTTGGCATCATTTTTTAAAAAAAACATATCCGGCTATTCCACAGCATTAGTTTTACTCGGCTACATTTCATAAATACAAGTTAGAAGATAAGATTAGAATTTTGTTTAAGTGTGTGTTATTTTTTAAATGTAAAATAGTTGTAATATGTAGATGAAAGATTGAAACATAGCATGCAGTTAAAGTCTTTGTCATGACCGGGAGGAAGGCCTCAAACTCAAAGCGAGAAGTTTATAAATAACTATCGTTATCTATTCAATTTTATTTCATAAGGGGGCGAGTTATGTTTATATCTTTAGTTTCAATCATATATCAAGTTGAGCAAAGACCAACTCGGCATGCGGAAATCACTAAGAAATGGCTCAAAAAGAATTTTGGCTTCAAAGTTGTTTTTTACTGCATTGGTCTCCATTCATACCAAAACACGAAGAGCATAAAATACAAGCAAAAATAATAAAAAATGAGATGATGTAGTTTGGGGAAAGAGAAAGTACTTGACAAAAACAATCTGAATTGTTTCCAAATACTTAAGTGTCTCTTACACAGTGGCGTAGCTAGGGGGGGCGGAGGGGGCGGTCCGCCCCGGGCGGCACTCATTCAAAGGGCGGCAATTGTGGGCATTTGAAAAATAAACCCAGATATTTCCGAAAACCGCCCATTTTCTTTTGAAGGGAGAAAACCATAGTAAAAAAAAGAATCTAAATTTTGAGTTTAAATTAACGGATTCGTGCAACATTTGTTTGATTACATAGTGGTTGTTATAACTAACGCAGAACATATTAAAAATTTAAAATCCCTTTAAAAAAAGGCAACTATTTGTTTGCAAAATTAAGCGGTATACGTCACAGATGGCGTTTTTATAAGAAAACTGCACACACAAAAAAACAAAACAAAAAACACATCACCGCTGGTGCCAATATATGTAGTATTAATATCGCACGACAAATTTAGCGTGGAATTTCGACATTCGCAGAATGATGCGCTAACAAGTATCTACATGACATGGTGGTTCAAATATCGTGTTTAAATAGCAAGTAGTAAATTATATTACTGTTTCAGGTTTTATAAAATTAATGTAAGGTAACTTATTAAAAATTAAATTTAGTATGTTTTTATTGCATTAAAGTATCACATATAGCTTGTATTTTTCATTAATATTTGGTTATTCATTAAAAATGAACGATTATTCATTTCTCCATTAATAAACACCACAATAACATAAATAATTCCGAAAAAGACATACTTAAAAATTACAAGCGTTTGAAGTAACTTGTAAAACGAGATCAGATGCTGGAATTTTACGCAGTTCATGGCAATCTTTTACTTTTCTATGGTGTCTAAATTTATGGGAACCCGTCTTTTTTAAATTAATGCAAACTATGCAAACCCATTTGACG
>MUZC01001060.1:107521-125341 GCA_002072015.1 Radix auricularia
ATGCAATGGTAAAATTGTTCCCCACCTTTTACAATGTACTTCGTTTCAATTACAATTATTTATTCCTGCTTATTAATTTATTAAAAACCATCGTAAGATTAACTTAATTAAGAGGCCGTCCATAAATGACGTCACGTGATTTCGGCTGATTTTTCACACCCTGCCCCCTCGTCACACGGCGTCACGAAACGAAAACTTAGACCCATTCCTCAATGTGACGTGCTAAAGTCCCCCCTCCCCCCATACAAGCGGTATTTTGTATTTGAAAATGAGCATTTTTAAAATCATTTTTGTTTGTTTGGTCATTTAAATATGTTTTTAGTTTAAGGTTGCACTCTAACATCGTAACACGCGTGAAATCACGTAAGTCGTCATTGAAAAAAGTATGGGTAATCATATGTTTTAGTGTAGCTATTATTTAAAGTTGCGCGTTTTGAATGACATCAAATGTGTGACTCCCCCCCCCGGTGCGTGACGTCATTTATGGGTGGCCCCTAAAAGGGTGGCATATTGGAGACCGCCCCGGGCGGCAAAAGCTCTAGCTACGCCACTGCTCTTACAATGAAAACCAGTGTTGGGATGCATCCAATGCATTGTCATGAAGTCATCAGATGAGCCAAGAATAAGTGCTTATATTAAAAATGTAGTTTTACTGAATACTGAAGGGTTTAAACGAAATTTTACTAAAGAGGTGATGCATTATATTTACGGATTAAATCTTGTTGTGGTTTGGCGTTTGGCAAGTGTTTGGGTAGTTGAGACTTTAAATAGCAACAAAAAAAAAATATTTTTTTGTTAAAACAAATTATGAACCTTTACGAATATGAACTCAAATAACCGGTCTGCCTATCTGATATCAATGAATAAAATCTATGTCCCATTTTCAGAACTAGTCTTCTGAAATTGGTAGAGTTTCTCGAGCCCTAGCATTTTCTGCAATGTTTTTGTAGGCGTTCATAGATTTAGCCGGAAGTTTTTATTTATGGAAGAGTTTTTAAGGGAATTTCCGAATTTCGCAACACTTTTAAGTGAGAAAAATTCAGGATTTCAAAGTCGAAATGAATATTTCCTTATTTAATAGACACCCTTAGCGTTAAATAACGGAATGTGTGTTTGTATGGCATGGGTTCAAAATAGTGACTGTATCAAAAGAGCGATTGTCATAACAGCGACTTCACCGCATAATAGCTATTCTTGTCCAATCGTTCACCTGACACAGTGGTTCTAAAGTTTTTGGACACATAGACCCCTTTTAATAAGCTTAACTTACCCAAGGACTCCAAGTGATAAAACAACATAAATGCATAATACACAAATAAAAACTCCAAAAATAGCAACATTTTGATGAAGTATTCATTGAAATTATAAATTTTGACTAAATTTTTTTTAAAAATAATAATCAATGACTTGGATTAACTTATGCTACGTACAGTGGCGTCGCTAGGGGGTGCGGAGGGTGCGGGCCGCCCCGGGTGACACCATCAGGGGGGTGACACCAGACCGTAAAATTCTATATATTCCCGTTATTTGGCACTGGAAAACTCGGAAAATTTCTATGGGTTAAATCATGAGGGGGTGACACCATGAGCTACCGCCCCGGGTGACACCATGAGCGACCGCCCCGGGTGACACCAACCCTAGTGACGCCTCTGGCTACGTACACACGCACTTATTCATTCACAAACAGTTGCTCAGTAAAATAATATTATGTCAACAAAGAATTAAAAATAGCATTTAATTTGTCTTAGCTAGCTACACAATACGTTAATGATTTTAACATTTAAAACAGAATAGAAAAGACCTTGGTTACTTAAACTATGTCACATTTATCTCTAAATTGTGAGCAAGTGCTCGAAGGTATTGTAGGATATAATAATAATAATAATAAAATGATAATTTATATAGCGCTGTATCCCAGCAATGAGCCGGGCTCACAGCGCTTTACATGGAGATAACAATACATATATTAATTAAAGAAACATTCATATCATTCTCACTACATAAATGACAATAGGTTACACATCAGCTACGTTAATTATTTAAAGAAATGATGTTTCATTAATTTTCAAAATAAATTTTAAAAAGATGTGTCTTAAGTGCAGTCTTGAATGAATTAGCAGTTGAAATACTGCGGATGTGTAATGGAAGAGAATTCCATTGTTTGGCTGCACAAAAAGAGAATTACCTTTCGCCAAATGTTTTAGTTTTAATACTGATCTTGATGTTGCTGTACAGCAGTGATTAGTATGTTCATTGTCACGTATTTCTTCATTCTCTGAGTCAGGTCTCTGCCTCGTAGAAGCCGCTACCTCAGAGGAGTGGAGCATTTATCAAAATCATGAATTCGCACTTTTAGTGTTGACTGGTTTTCAGTGTATATACTTTTTAGTGGTAAATTAAACGTTGAAAATAACTAATCCATGATTTTTTAAATTTTTAATAGATAATAATATTAAATTATATTATTTGTGTTTTAAATTTAAATTAGGAGAAAACAACAACAACAATTTTACTAGGTAAAAACGAAAATGGGTTGAAACATCCGGGAAACAAAGACTCCTGTAGTCGAACTGTCTTTAGCTTAAAAAAGCAGCCAAACGCCACCTCTGCCCCTTCACTGCAATCCCCCTAAATTAATCGACTACATCTATGTTGGTAATCTCTATTGAGCTTTCTTCAAAATATATTTGACTGAAGTAAAAGCAGTTATAATTTTAATTTTTGTAAACAGATTTGTACAAAATCTTTACAACTCGAAAATTTATTTATACACACCTTCAATTGATTGTATTTAATTTTGTATTGTCCCTTCTGTACTAAAAACCTATATGGCTTATCATGTCATCCTTTTCTTGATTTGATAAGCTCCATCGTAACTAGGCACAATAAGTTTTTCAAAAATGATCACAAGCAAAAGAAAAAAAGTCGCTATTTTGATACAATCGCTGTTATGATGCAGTCGATATTATGACGGTCGCTGTTTCGACAGTCTCTATTCTGCCCGGATGCGGTTTGTGTGTGCAGGGCCGGACTAATACTCCGTCTTTTCAAGCAATAGACGGAGTGAAAAAAACGAGGGGCTCAAAATTCAGTTTATGGAAATGCGTTGTAGTGATTCTCAAAATTAATTGTGTTTGTGCGAGTGTCAGTCTGGAGAATAGACTTTTCCAAGAGTATGGGACTCTTGCCCCACATGGGATGAATGTTGTATTTGCGCTGACCACCTAATCGTTTTGCCCACCCATTCTCTCCTTTCCTATATAAGCTCACAATACTCTCTTCCTACTTTGCTTTCATTGACTCTTTGGATTTCACCGCAACTTAGTTTTTATTTTTTCTTAATTTTTTATATTCCTTTTATTTGTGTATTGTTTGTTCATTGAGGAAGGCTCTTTACCGAAAATTTCCCTGTTTTGTTACGTCCTGTTTGGCTAACCCTTACCCTGTTGCCTGTTTACGTCTTTTCCATTTACTAATTTCGTAGTGTAGTTGTTATTAAATCCGCCTAACACGTGGAAGGTCCTGGGCTCAAGCCACAGCTAAGAATTTATGTGTTAATTTTTTTTAATGTGTATTTTTTAACCCGTTCTTTTCCCTCTCTTTGAACATGACTTCGCAATATGGCTGTAAACTTTGTTTCTCAAAATCGGGATAACTTCGGCGACGTGCTCTTCGTTGTTCTCAGTGACGGAAAAGTAGTCATACAATCGTTTTAACAACACGTTCAGTACATGAGTACTTTAGGAGTACTTGGTGTCGAGGCTGAAATTATCGCTATGTCCGAAATTCGTCCCGCCAATATCATAATTTACTTCCCTGAACGTAATTTAGTTTACAATATTTGTCTATATATCGCTCTTTAGCGGTCCTTCCGATCATGGCGATTACGAAGTTCACTTGTCTTTCACTCATGATGACTTTCTGGGTCGCATCTAGTTAATTATAAAGCAAACGTTTGATTTTAGCCCGTGCCGCGGTGAGTTTCATAACGAGAGGTTGTATCTTTCTTTCTATGGTGGAAAAAAGGTTTTACTGTGAAATTTTGCGCCCAGGGAAAAACTATTTTTAAAAATAATAAAATTAGCGCTCTACCCTTTCTGTTTCATCAAATATTACTATGATATAACGTTGTAAGCCTCATTTTTGCGCCCCTGTACCTCGAAGCCTGGTGATATATTTAAACCTCACTGCCCCACATTGTCACCACTTGCAACGCGCACAGTGTAAAAGGGTTTAATTTTGATTTCCTTATTGATAACAGCGAACGTTGGTTCACATCAAACAATCCTATAAGTATGAACCATTTTAGCGATCGAGAGAAAAATATCAGAAATGGTACAAAGTTATTTTTTTATTTTTTTTTTAAAATTTGAGTCTAATGCAAAATTTTTGCAATGGCTACATCTTTGTTAGAAAACAATGGTTATGGAGAATGGCAGAAAATAAAACAAATCCTAAAAGAAATCATGAAACTTCAAAATTTCGTTTAAAGCCTAAAGTACTGTCTTGAATTGAATGTTCCATTAATATACTTCGCAATCATTAGATGCTACTTCTCAAAGATTTTGGAATGCAGAAACTCAACACTGCACGCTGTTTTTCAACGAGTATTTTCGATCTTCAAACTAGTGCGAAAGAGGCTTTGCATTTAGGGATAGCAAAAGAAAATTTGAATGAACATGATTTGAGGCATCACTAGGTTTGGTGTCACCCAGTACGGTGGCTCATGGTGTTACCCAGTGTGGTGGCTCAATGTGTCACCCAGTACGTTGGCTCAATGTGTCACCCAGTGTGGTGGCTCAATGTGTCACCCAATACGCTGGTTCAATGTACCACCCAGTACGGTGGCTCAATGTGTTACCCATTGTGGTGGCTCAATGTGTCACCCAGTGTGGTGGCTCAATGTGTCACCCAGTGTGGTGGCTCAATGTGTCACCCAGTGTGGTGGCTCAATGTGTCACCCAATACGCTGGTTCAATGTACCACCCAGTACGTTGGCTCAATGTGTTACCCATTGTGGTGGCTCAATGTGTCACCCAGTGTGGTCGCTCAGTGTGTCACCCAATACGCTGGCTCAATGTGCCACCCAGTACGTTGGCTCAATGTGTCACCCAGTGCGGTGGCTCAATGTGTCACCCAGTGCGGTGGCTCATAGTGTCACCCAGTGCGGTGGCTCAATGTGTCGCACAGTGCGGTGGCTCATGGTGTCACCCAGTCCGATGGCTCAATGTGTCACCCAGTGCGGTGGCTCAATGTGTCACCCAGTGCGGTGGCCCATGATGTCACCTCCTTACGACTCACCCCACAGACCTTCTCCAAGCCTGCCAGTGCCAAATACAGAATTGTACGTTTTGTTGTCACTCTTTGTGATAGTGTCAGCCACTGCGGTCCGCCCCGCATCGCCCCTCCCCACCCTCGCATCCGCTCCCATTGACGCATCTGAACATTATAATGGAATATTTCTAAATGTTTTTAATGAAGCATTGTTGCAAAAATCTAGTTACAAGTATTTCTGTAAAGTATTGTGTTAAAGTTTAAGTTAAGTGATTTTTTTTTTATATTCAAGGCATATACCATTTTTAAAGAATACTAAAATTGTAATGACATAGAGGCACAATTTTTCACATTTGCAGAGAGTGATTCAAAGGCTAAGTTCGGCCCTGGGGCATGTTTTAGGTTGGATTTGACGGCTATACATTTATATGGAATTTTATTTGTAACAAAATACGTTAACATGCTGATTTAAGTAATCCCTCGTTTATCGTGGGAGATAGGTTCCAAAGCCGCCAGCAATTTCCGCGAAGTAGGTACACTGACTGTTAAGCAAAATACAATCGTTAGATACGTTTACAGTTACTGTTGAGTAAACGTAGTTATATATGACATGATGAATATGCTGTATTATATTCTCTTCACACAGCGGTGCCATTTCCTGGGGCACCTCTTCTAATACTACTACTATATTTAAAACAATGAAAAGTGAAACCTGAGGTAGAAAGCTCTCTAAATTTTAAAATGTGTGGCATATTCTGCACAAACATCAGACTATTTTCATATTTTCTTTGAAATTGTTCGTAGTGTTAAATTTCTTTTGAGTAAAATGTTAATTTATGCATATGTATATACAAAAAGACTCGCCTGTTATAGAAAGGGAAAAGCTTAGTTTCTCCGGAATCATTACAATCTAAAAACAAACTCACAAAATTTTTATTTTTAAATCACTGTACTATAAAACACACAAAGCCTGCTAAATAATGCAAGCTGACATGCACGTGGAAAAACAGCTTTCACAAAGTTCAAAATTCGAAAACCTCAAAATTGCATTAATCTTCCACTGCTTATTTATTATTCACTTTAGTATATTAGGCACTCGGAGGGTAGTGCTAAGAATTTAATTAATGTGCAGATGAAGAAACGAAAATGACTTATCCTCGTCTAGGTTCAGTAGCAGAAGTTAGAAGATGAATAAGACAGTGTGAGTGGCGCCAGGGATCATTACCCTCAACCAAATTTTCTCTTCTCAATCAATACCAAGCACCTCCCCTACTTCCTTCCACTTCCACCCACCCCTGCCATCGCCCGACGATATCTTGACCTCTAGTAGTGAAGAACTGACAAGGGGGAAACAACCCACAGGCCGGTGACCAACGGAGCTCATGCGTTGATGTTGTCACAGAGGTGGATATAGGTTTTTGGTACACATGATTGTATTAATTTAGCAGCACTCACAACATTATCTAACTATTATGCGAAAAGTAAATTGCAAATTTATTTTAATTTTAAATGTCTCGTTGAGCTGATAACACTATTTCAACAACAAAAAGTGTAACATTTTAAAGATCCAACAAAACCAAGAGATATTGAGGTGAAAAAAAATAATTTAAAAAATATTCATAGTAATTGATTCCTTAAATATGTCATTAAGAAATATTAATAAAGTTACATTTTTTATATCACGTACATCAGGCGACATCCTCCTGTATAAATGCATTCTTTAAATCTGCTCTTGGGATTCAAGCTTTTTTTTCCCCATTCTTTTTGTTGACTACCCAAAAAGTGTTTTAAAAAATAAAAAATTTTGTTCAATTTTATTCAGCAACTCAACCCTAAAGGCACTTAACAAATCCAGGACGAAATATTCTTCTGTTTAGAAGCGGGGTTTGTAAAAGATACGATAAATCCAAACATTGTTTAGTTTTTGTTGAGTTTCTCTTTAGATTCCTTTTCCTCACCCCACTTATGCTCTACTCAATCCTAATATAAATCCAGCCATCCAGCGGCGTAGCGTGGGTATGTGCCGCCCGTGGCAGAACCAAAGTTTGCCCCCCCCTCGGAAATTATGTTAACATAGAAAAGACCTTTCTTCTCAAATGTTTTTCTAAATAACATGGATACGTAATTTGGATCACCAAAAATTTTCTCTCTGGTACTTTTAAAATTATTTGAAGATTCGATTAAAAGGGTGGGGTCTCCGCATAAAATTTTTATCAAATATCAAAGCATCCTTTAAGTATTCCATTGATTTACCTGTGAGTATCTTATCTTTAGCATCTTTTTTGGCTCTATACATTTATAAATTATTTCGTGCATCTTTGACATAGATTTGAAAATAAAAAGATTTTATTGTGACTAGCAAAGTTCCTGAGTCTGTTGGTCTGGTGAGCTTTTTCTTTCTACCTCTGTCAGTTTTTCTATAGCTTTCAAAATAATCTCAAAATTGCTCTATGGTATATTCACTATTTTGTAATCTGAAGCCTTTATTGTAAAGTAAGTAGATATTAGAAACGATTATGTGCATGAATAAAAAAATCCGTAACAACGCTCTTGAGTACTAAAATAGATAATTCGTTTTACTTTTACTTTAATGAAATATTTTAAAGATTCTACAATGTCTACTTCTTTATTTTCAATCGATCATCACATATCGCATAACTGGACTTGTTTGGTGATTATGTGAAATATAGGAAGAGCTATTGAATACAATAGATCAATATGGCCAGGGTCAGAGGCGTCACTAGAGTTGGTGTCACCCAGGGCGGAAGCTCATGGTGTCACCCGGGCGGTATGTCATGGTGTCACCCCCTCTCAATTTAACCCATAGAATTCCTCCGAGTTTTCCAGTGCCTAACAACGGGAATATATAGAATTTTACAGTCTGGTGTCACCCCCCTGATGGTGTCCCCCGGGGCGGCCCGCCCCCCCCCCGCACCCCCCTAGCGACGCCACTGGCCAGGGTATCTTGTTCCTGAAAAATTATGATTTTTCGCGACATAATATATCTCTTAAAATTGCTTAGAGCTCAGTTTGAATTTTAGATTCCACTTTTTAAAACTTTTTTTTTTTCATGTAATGTTCTGTGAGTGCTCCATCGTACTTGGCAAGCAAATCCATTGGTTCCGGAATATTTCCTTTATTTACAATATTATTGTCTTCTCTTGGACCGAATAAAAAATATACATTTACTTTTGCAAGGTATTAATAATGTCAAAAAACTTTAACGAAAACGTCCTGCCACTTTGTTTTTTTTTTCTTTTACAACTTATTGTTGTTCTTTGTCAATTTTTTTTTTAGATTTCTGATTCTTTCCAGTTTTAGAAAACTTTGCTGAGTACTTGTTCCTAGGGGGCTACGTTTGGATATATGCGTGCAAAGTTTGAATTTCCTTAAATAAACAAGTTTGTTCATTATTTTTGTTGACGCTTGAAATCAAAAGACATTAAAAAATAATGTTTTGGTAGAATAAACCATGCATGTACGTCAACAAATTTTTCCAGTAGTTTATTTAAGTTAAAATCAAATTTGAATCAATTACATATACCAGAACCATATTGTCATAGACGTACACGAACTCAACCCCTCTGTTTTTACTTTCTATAGTATGAGTATCAGAAGACTTAAGATTTATAAGGGAGTTTGAAGTTCTGGCATTTGAAATGTTCACTTATAATATAGATCCTTTATTTCTTTGAATTTTTTATTTTGCTTTTATTTTATTTTAATAATTTTATTTTAACGCTCTTCATTTTTGAAGCTAATACCGAGGATTTAGCCGCCCCCACCCTTTACACACAACGTGCCGCTCCGAGCTTTGCTCATGTTTCATTAGTTTCATGTACAATAAGTTTTGATTTTACAACAGGGGAGCAACTGTCAAAATTTAAGAATAGTTTAAGGTACCACTACTTCGGTGTTACATTATCACACTACTTATGTACTTTTCAGTACAGTAGCATTGGTGTCATTGGTGCCTGCCTAATAGGCACGCATAGCATCGAGCTCCTCTTTAACTGTGATTTTTTGTGTTTTGGACTGTTTATTTCGTGTTATTTGTGAATCAGGATATTTATTATGGATCCCTGTTCCAGGCAAGCTACGATTTTCATTTCAGAAAATGTTGGATTATGTGTATTATGGCTGTTTTTCTTTGCGAGGCTCAACGCTTTTGCTCGACTACAAGGTCAGCCATCTTTGTTCGTACCATCAACGCTCGGACAAGCCCGTGAAGCGGACAATGACAATAGCAAGGCCCGACAGCACACAGGTAGGCGACCTTTACACTACACACGCGGGTGCCTATTATCCATGAAGACAAAGCATACACGCATAAGATCTGAACTGGTGTATATACTAAAGGATATGTGTATTGGCAGAAACCTTCCTCGGCTGCGTAACTCTCGTGGTGGTAGACGAAAACAAAGACGAATCCCTGTCCTTATTTCAGAACAAAGAGGTAATTCTGACTTTCATGTTTTTGAAGGTAGCCATCAACGCTATTACAATATACCTGTAAAAAATCCCTCAAATGTACAGAAAGAAATCTCTGCATCGCATCATTTAACGCACAGTCACTTGGTCCATGTGACAAACGTACTGCTGTATGCGAATTCATCATGGACAGGCAGATTGACATCATGTTTATACAGGAGACCTGGTTTCGACAGACTGGTGATGAGGGAAAGTGTGCTGATCTTGCTCCACTCGGCTATTCTGTTCGATCATTTCCCCGTTCCACTCGAGGAGGAGGTCTAGCTGTTGTCTACAGAAGTACGCTGTCCCAAGAGCTTACATTTTTAACTGAATTCAAATTTGCGCACACATCATTTGAGATATTTCAACTTAAATTGTCAGTGCCACATCGTGTCATCAACTTTATGTGCATTTACCGTGTCTTTCCCAGCAGAAAAAATAAAGTTAACAGATGCCAAATTTCATGAGGAATTTCCGGAACTTTTGGATTATGCCACCACTCTGCCTGGTACTACATGATAGTAGGGGACATGAACTTTCATTTTGATGAACCTCAGAATCCATCGACAGCAAAAATGATGGAGCTTTTGGGTGCATTCAACATTCAACAACTAATTGATAAACCTACACACAATCGAGGACACATAATTGATTGGGTATTGCACAGACCTGACGATTGCCTTGTCAAATCTGCAACCATAACAGAAGAGCTGTCCTCGGATCATTTTTGTGTTATATGTGAACTAAGGGTGATTGCCCCTCCTCTATCCACAAAATTCCAGGACATTCGCAATCTACGTGGCATGAACCGTGACGCCTTTCGGCAAGATCTAAGTGTGGTGGTGTCCCCTGACCTCTGCCCCACTTTGGATAAGCTGAATAGTACACTACGCACTATGCTGGATAAACACGCCCCTGTCACCCGCCAAAGTGTCAAGTTAACACGGACAGCTCCCTGGTATTCACCAATAAAGGATGATCTTCGACGCGCCAAGAAAGATCGGCGTATAGCAGAAAAGACTTGGTTGAGATCAAGACTCATCGTTCACAAGCAAATTTATTCCATTGCCAAGCGACGTGTGACTAACATTGTACATCAAGCAAAAACTTTGTACTATAGTAATAAAATACTCACAAGTAGTACTAGTAGGCAGCTTTTTTATGTATGCAATAATCTCAGAGGGAGTAGTAAGGCTGTGGTCCTTCCTTCTGTATATCCGTTGCATCAGCAAACAGATATATTTTGTAATTTTTTTACAAACAAAATTGCTGAAATTAGGGTTGAGCTTGACAGAACGATGGTACCCCCACATAATGTATATCCCTCTTTTGCTGTGAGTTCTAGCTTTGAAATGTTCCACCCTGTTACGGAAAACGAGGTCAAAGCTGTTATTCTAAAATCTAAACCAACGTCATGTTCTCTTGATCCAATCCCCACTCCATTATTTGTTGAGTCATTAGATCTTTTACTCCCAACAATAACACATATAGTAAATGAGAGTCTAACATCTGGTACTTTTCCAATGTTATGTAAATCTGCTGTAATAAAACCCTTGCTGAAAAAGCAAGGTTTAGATCAAAATAATTTAAACAACTATCGACCAGTATCCAATATTTCATTTGTGTCTAAGGTCACTGAAAAAAATGTCTTAAAACAACTTTTTTCTTATCTTAACGACAACACTCTTCTAAGTCCCAATCAGTCGGCCTACAGACCTTCTCANAAAATCTCTATATTGGTCCTCTTAGATCTTAGTGCTGCTTTTGACACCGTCGACCATCAAACATTGCTAAAAACCCTGCAAAATTATTTTGGGATTTCTGGCTCAGTTCTGGCTTGGTTTCAATCATACATATCTAACAGATCACAGGTGGTATCAGTAGATGGCTGTATCTCTTACAGAGCTGACTTGGTTTATGGTGTGCCTCAAGGCTCCGTTTTGGGTCCGGTACTTTTCGTGCTGTATACAAGGCCACTACTTCTACTGCTCGAAAAGCATTCAGTTAAAAGCCAATCATTTGCAGATGATACTCAACTTTACACTCACACTGATCCGTCTGATATTGGCTTCACTGTCCAATTGATGCAGGAGTGCATTGGTGAGGTAATGTTTTCGATGACTTTAAGCAAGCTCAAACTGAATGATAATAAGACAGAAGCACTGCTATTCTGTAACAATAAATCACGCAGTACTTTGACTCTTCCGAATTCTATTCAGGTGGCTAGTTCTGATATACTGTTCACAACATCGACTAGGAATCTTGGCTACATTATTTCTGACAACATGTCTACCAACAACTTCATCAATCACATCTGTCGCTCTGCCTTTACTGCCATTCGTCAGATCAGTTCAATCCGTCATTACTTAACAGATAGTGCAACAAAAACTCTAGTCTGTGCTCTTGTTCTAGCTCGTATTGATTACTGCAATTCTCTTCTGTCAGGTGCGCCAAAACAATGCATTGAAAAACTACAGAGTTCAAAATTCAGCTGCCAGATTAGTTCTAAGGGCAAAAAAACATGACCATGTTACTCCGCTACTTTACTCACTTCATTGGCTACCCATACAAGCCCGAATCGATTACAAACTGGCCGTTCTGTGTCACAACTTCTTTTCTGACTCATGCTATCATATCTTACTGAACTTTTGTCAGTCTACTCACCAAGTCGTCAGCTACGCTCTTCTGCAGATACACGCATTCTCTGTGTTCCTAAGACAAGAACTAAAACATTTGGTGAAATGTCATTCTCTTTTTGTGCAGCCAAACAATGGAATTCTCTTCCATTACACATCCGTAGTATTTCAACTGCTAAGTCATTCAAGACTGCTCTTAAGACACATATTTTTAAAATTTATTTTCAAAATTAATAAAACAACATTTCTTTAAATGATTAACGTAGCTGATGTATTGAGTATAACGTATTGTCATTTATGTTGCACCACATGGGATGAATATGGTCTTTTCTTTGTCCACCTAGGCGCTTGCCCCGCCCCCTCTCTGCTTTCCTATATATAATCGCTCTGTCATCTCTCAGTTTCACTTTTTCTTTGGACACTCACACTTTCACTTTTTCTTTGGATACTTCGGATTCCACCGCAGCTAAGTTCCTTCATTTTTATTTTCGTTTTTTCTGTGTCTTGTATGTTCGTTGATAAAGGCTCTTTGCCGAAACGTTCGCTGTTTTGATACGTCCGGTCAGGCTAACCCATACCTTGTTTACGTCTTTCCCATTATTTATGTAGTTAGTATGATATGAATGTTTCTTTTATTAATGTATGTATTGTTATTTCCATGTAAAGCGCTGTGAGCCTAGCTCCTTGCTGGGATACAGCGCTATATAAATTATCATTTTATTATTATTATTATTATTTATATATAATAAGGAATTTGAAGTTTTTATGTTTGAAAAGCTCACATGCCTTAGGAAAGTTCTTTTATTTATGTTATTTATTTCTTATTTATTTTCTTTCATTTCGACAAAAAGCTCGACTCTCTTATAATGTTTACTTTAATTAACGACCATGAATTTGCCGCCCCTGGCAAAGTGCCGGCCGGGGCATTAATTTGCCTTCCTTGCTCCCCCTTCGCTACGCCACTTCAGCCATCTAGAGTATTCTAGAACACAAATACTGACGACTTAACCAAGTCATTTCCATGTTGATTTTATACAGACCGGAAGTAAGCGTATTCACCAACGTTTTCGAGTCCGGCGTAGGGGGCGTGTTACAGAAATGACATTTATTTATTTTTTAGGCGGTTACTGAACAAAATATACTAGGATTTCACATCTTTACCTCAGACCATACAATCTTTACCTCAGTCTACACCATCTTTACCTCAGTCCATACCACCTTTATCTCAATCTACACAATCTTTATATCAGTCTACACTATCTTTATCTCAGTCTATACCGTCTTTATCTCAGTCTACACCATCTTTACCTCAGTCTGCACCATCTTTATTTCAGTCTACACCATCTTTACCTCAGTCTACACCATCTTTACGTCAGTCTACACCATCCCTATCTCAGTCTACACCATCTTTACCTCAGTCTACACCATCTTTACCTCAGTCTACACCATCTGTATCTCAGTTTACACCATCTTTACCTCAGTCTACACCATCTTTACCTCGGTCTACACAATCTTTACCTCAGTCTACACCATCTTTATCTCAGTCTACACCATCTTTACCTCAGTCTACACCATCTTTACCTCAGTCTACACCATCGTTATCTCAGTCCACACCATCTTTACCTTAGTCTACACCATCTTTACCTCAGTTTACACCATCTTTACCTCAGTCTACACCATCTTATAGCATCTACCGTCGATATCCCTTCGATCAAAGCCCCAATACTATGAAGCTATTATAAATTACGCTGCACAGAGATACCACGACTCATAGACATGTGCTTAGGGCCGGTCTTAACAATGGTGGAGCCCTATGCGGCTTTGTATGCGAAGCGGATTGCGCGAGGCCCAGTTTAGATATATAAAGGAATTAATAAGGATACTAAGTGAAAATTAAGATGGGCCTATGATAGCGCGGGGCCCACTGCGGCCGCATAAGGGGTTGCATTGGCCTAGGACCGGCCCCGCATGTGCTTTTGTTGATTCTGTGCATTTAACGATTCAAACAACGAGTGTTAAATTTGATGTGGGACAGCCATTCATCGAACTTCAATGAGGAGGCTTTGTTACTAACGTACCACTTATAGCTTCGTGAGAATTTAGCGTGCAGCCGAATCTTGTTCTTCCCCCCCCCCCCACCCCGACCGTAGTTTCGCGATACAAAATACAGAGACTGGGTTCAACATAGCAAAATAATTGACTGTTCTCTTCTACCCAAAAACCATTGCCCATCCAGTCCTCGATGTCCTTGCACTATTTTAACTGCATCAGTTATTGCCCATGTTCGTATTATAAAGTCATAGGTTATAGGCAGGGGCGGATTAAAACTGCACGGGGCCCCGGGCTGCAATCAAATGGGGGCCCTATCCAGCCAGCGTCCCTTAAAATAAAATTATTGTTAACAGCTAATGTATGACTGTAACTAAATATTAGTAATGAAAAAAAAATAAACGAACACGAAGAAATAACTGTTTCAAGTGTTTGCGGTATGTTAAAATTGAGTGTGAAAAGAAAAATTTGCTTTTCCAATGCTGGGAATCGAACCCGACACCAGTTGTATAACGTGCCTGTGCTCTCTCCACACGGCCAGCGGAACTTGTCTAAACGAAGAAATTTTAAAAAATATAAACTATATTTTATATTATGTTCTCTAAGGGAGCCAATTAAATCAAGTTTTATCGATTATTAAGACTGAATCGCAATTAGTTCTATAGATAATATTTATACATTTATTGAATTTATTATATTTTCAAGGGTTCGTGCAAACATGTGTACACTTTTATTATAAAGTATAAAAAGCCCGCTCAGCCCCCCCCCCTTAATCCGCCATAGGTAATATGTGTATGTTTCAGAGGGAACTACAATATGAATATGAAAAAGTTCAATTAATAGACACCTGAAACTACTCTAACATAATCGTCAAACATCAATAAAAAGTTGTTAACATCGTCCCTTCAGTAGCATGGAATTGTGGGATGGCCTAGGACTTTGTTATGGTTGCCTCCAAACCCCACCCTGTGTCTCCCCAGCGCCACTCCCTAATGACACCAACCTGTGGGTTGTCCAGAAAGGTCTGATGGTTGCCACATCCCCCCGCCCCGTGTCCTCTCCGCCACTCCCCAATGGCTGCCGTCTCCTTCCAGGAACGTTTCAATGTGAAGAATGACGTGTTCATCATGTGACAGATGTCAATGTGGGTGAAGTAACGCCAGAAGTCGTCAAACGACATCCTGTATCCATTGTGGGGAGGAATACAGTTTGTGGTCAGAGTTATATCATCAGTCATTGGTTTTAGCAATGTATCAATGGTTTTATACATATTTATATGGTTTTATGCATATTTATATGGTTTTATACATATTTATGTGGTTTTATCCTTATTTATGTGGTTTTATCCATATTTCTGTGGTTTTATACATATTAATGTTGTTTTATACATATTTCTGTAGTTTTATATATATTTCTGTGGTTTATACATATTTCTGTGCATTTATACATATTTCTATAGAATTATACACCCATATTTTTTCTAAATCTTATACTGTTTTTTAAAATACATTTTCATTGTCACTATATATCTGTCATTTGGTTTAAATTATTTTATTTTTATTTTAATGAACTATCATTTACTTTTTCTTTTAAATTATACCAAAGTCAATTCATTTTCATACATCTGTAAACTATTTTAAACATTATAATTTACTTGCAAATAAATTGTGTCATTATTTGTTATATGTTTCTAGACAATGAAGCTTTTTTAAAGCTTATACTTCTATGATGTATAAGACTGACCAAAACTCTTCATTCTCGTCAAACGTCAGGCCAAGTTCTTTCTTCTCCGACTCACTGACCTTTTTCCACTCAGCTGAACTGAGGGAAAAAAAACGTACCGCCACAATCATCTCCAATATCTCTATGATTCATGCCTAAATTATCAACATATTAAATGACAATATTACCAGATAACCTTTAAATTGTAAGACATTAAACAGATATCAATTACGTGGCTTTATTATTAGTAACACAAGACGCTCTACTAAGAAGTCAGTCCTTGAACTTATTGTCTGCCCCATACACCTACCATCAACTACCATTCAACACTTTCAGTTGCGCACATTGTAAACAAATTGGCACAAAATAAATAGTTTCTAATTATTTAATTTTAAATGTTATTTCCATCCATTAATCATTGACGATTCAACTCCTCTAGCTCTAAAGTTATAGGTCCCTGTAAGTACAAATAGTGCACCGTTTCTCTGATTCTCTAATTCGGCAATGCTAGCGCAAGATGGATAGCCTCTATAAATATTAAAGAATGGTGTAAATATTCAACATAACACCCGATTTTTAAAAAAAAAATAAAATTCAGAAATGAATGACAGCAGCCACGCGGTGAAAAACATCATTGCGTCTGTCATCCCCTACCCCCCGCCCCACGCGCGAAACCATCTCCCCCACCCCCACGTAGAAACAAAATCAGGGAAAAAAAGCCTGCAAATTTTTTTAAAGTGGGGATTGACACCAGAACACGTCTTGCATTTGGCCTTACGACACGACAGTGTACTGTTACGACACGACAGTGTACAGTACTGTTACGACACGACATTGTACTGTTACGACACGACATTGTACTGTTACGACACGACAGTGTACTGTTACGACACGACAGTGTACTGTTACGACACGACAGTGTACTGTTACGACATGACATTGTACTGTTACGACACGACAGTGTACTGTTACGACACGACGGTGAACTGTTACGACACGACGGTGTACTGTTACGACACGACAGTGTACAGTACTGTTACGACACTACAGTGTACTGTTACGACACGACGGTGTAATTTTACGACACGACAGTGTACTGTTACGACACGACGGTGTACTGTTACGACACGACAGAGTACTGTTACGACACGACGGTGTACTGTTACGACACGACAGTGTACTGTTACGACACGGCAGTGTACTGTTGACATCACAAAAGCTAGTCACGTCCAACATTTTACAGAGTTATTATTAAGTTCTGTGTCAATGTTGTATTTATTTAATCATATTATACTCTAATCCGAACTCTCAGGTAGCCTATACAAACTATTTCTTTCAAAATTGTCTAACCGACAATAAGTTTTGATTCGAATAAGTCTCTACTTATGTTATAACTTGACATCGTTAAATATTCGGTCACATACCCCCTAAATCTTTTCAAGGGATCATTGCCTACGCCCCTGGAACTATGAGTATTTCTTTTAACCCTGCCGATTCATTAGTTAATTTCTTTGTGTTTTCAGGGGAGGTGAAGGGGCGGGTGAAGTTAATTACTCAAATGAACACTCTGCATCGATCTCATAGCAGTTGTATTCCTATTGATGGTTTTATGTCTTTGGTGCCAATAGTAAGGACATTGTCATTGGTGCCAATAGTAAGGACATTG
>MUZC01001061.1:0-11996 GCA_002072015.1 Radix auricularia
TTCTAACAGGGCCTTGAAAAGTCGGTGTTGCAAAGGAGCTGCTCAAATAGAATTGATTATTTTTTAACTATTTTCATGACGTGTTCAAATGGCAAAATTTTACAACACAGGGCTTCCTGGTGGACAATACAATGGTAGGACATGAAGTTTAAAAATGAATCATCCTCCATGCAGAGGGCAATAAATCCTTTGTTTTAACCCATCATTGCTGGCGCCCCATCAGTTGTTATTGCAGACAACTTGTGCAAAGGCATATTTATTGACTTGGCGTATGTTTTGAATGTATTATAAATATCCTCATCCCTTGTCTGTCCTTTCATAGGTAATATTTGTAACATATCCTCTTTTACTGTGAAGTTACTAAACACAATTCTCACCATAACTGCTAACTGTGCGGTGTCTGATATATCTGTTGACTCGTCAAATTGTAGCGAGAACCAGTCACATATTTCCAAGTCACTTTTTAACTGAGTTTGTATGTATGTTGAAATTGCATGTATTCTCCTTTTGACTGTGTTATTTGACAACTGTAAGTCTTGTTTTGCTGAGACAATCTCACGTTTGTTAGAAAATCCATCAGACAAACAATCGGCACCAGTCAAAAATAGTTCCTTAAACAACTCACCATCAATGAAAGGTTTCTTCTTTTTTGCGAGCATGTGAGATATTTTGAAAGAAGCAATGGCAATAGTGGCCTTTTTAGAATTTTCCACATGGCTAGTGAAAACAGTCTGTTGTGTTGTTAGACTTAATTTCAGATTACATTTCTTTTCTTTCTTACTTCAGATTTAAGAGGATAATTCACATTAAAAGTGCCATGATTTGTCTGAAAGTGTCGTTCAACGTTATGTTTTTTCGGCACTGCAATGCTACTACCACACAACAAAAAAATGCATTTATTTTTCAAATTAACGAAACAATATGATTCCTCCCAGTCAGTGTTAAAATCATAGGTTCGTTGTCTTTTACTTGGTCACTCATTTTAGGGCTAAAATAAATAATAATACAAATAAAAATTGAACTACAATATAATATCAATGTTATAGCGCAAGTCTGTTCTGCATTATATGCATAAATATATTATAACAAGAACTATAATTATCTCCTCAATAATAATAGTTTATTAATAGATCATCGCTTATGAATACAATAAGTTACGCACCTCGCTTTTAGCCCGTTAATTTTTTTAAAAATAGTAAACTCCTAATTCGTGTTTCGTCTGACGAACATGTCTCTTATCTAACTGTCGCGACCCAAACAGGGCAGCAATCACAATGACAACAACGCGGTTCCAGGCGGGGAATACTTTTTGCGCATCACTCCATATACACGCGGAAAACCCGAAGTGAGCCGATGATCGCCAAAGCAATCAGAGTTATGTGCCTTGTGATTTGGCGCCTTCGGCGTTTATCGGATCAGTTCGTGGCGTTCGGTCCATTCGTTCACTTCGGGTTTTCTGCGTGTACAACGTGTGATGTCCAAATGGCACTAGAAGTTCCAGGCTAGCGTAAATAGTGCAGTCTAGCTCGCCGCTAGACAAATTTGGACAAGTTTTGAACACATTTAATAAAACTAGGAAATCCACACAAAAAAATTAAAACTCTAACAAATGAATAAAAATAAATCACATTTTAAAATAATGTTTATGAAAAAAATTATGTCGAATAGTGAGAGGCGGGCACATAAGAATCGTTCCGCGGGCGCCATGGCGCCCGCGGGCACAGGGTTGGGAACCTCTGCTTTAGGGGCATATATTACGTACGCAAAAGTCGTATTTTTCGTACCCCCCTCTTTTGCACCCCGTAGGCCTACATATTTGGGACCCCCCCCCCTCATGCGTACGTGCAAATTCGCTAATCCTCCCCCACGGTTGAAAAAAATTAATTTTAGTCCAGAGTCTAAATATATTGGTTTTACTCTTTGGGGCAGTCCATAATTGACGTCACGTGCCTAGTGGGTGGGGGAGGGGTCACGCATTTGTGACGGTATGTGAAGAGGCTGAGGGGGTGAGTAAAAAATATGATGTCACATCAAAATGCGCAACTTTAAATAAAAGTTTCCCTTAAAATATTTGATTGCTTGCAATTTATTTAATGGCGTCTTCGATGGCGCCACACATGATAGTATATTAGAGAGCAGCCTTAACACTAAATACATAATATTTAAATAACAATAAAGTAATTTGCAACATGCTAATTTTCAATTAGAAAATACGCTTTTAGGTAGGGCGGGGGGGGGGGTCAAAACTTTTTGACGTCATATAGGAAAGGTGGGGGGCTCGGTAAAAATTGGCAAAAATCGCTAACGTCATTTATGAGAGGCCCCTTTAATAAATTTTTATTATTACATCCTGTTTTTCCTGTTGAAATTATTGAAGAAATACTATAGAAATAGAACATTCAAATTTTAATTTCTTCAACTAAGTTCAACACAGCATGAAGGGGCTGTCCATACATGACATCACGCGTCTGGGGTTGGGGCGGAGAAAGGTCACGCATTTGTGACGATGTAAGACAATGGGGGAAGGGTGTTGTTTAAGAAAATGCGCTACTTTAAATAAAAGTTCCACTTGATTGCTTATAATTTATTTAGTCAATGGCCTCACATGTGTTACGATATTAGAGTGTACTTACACTAAATACATATTTCAATGACAAAAATGTAATTTGAAACGTGGTAATTTTCAATAAGCTTTTAGGAGGAAGGGAATCAAAGCTTTGTGACGTCATATTGGAGAGAGGGGGGGTCTAAATTTTGTGACTATGGTGGAAAGGGGGGGGGGTAAAAATCGGCCAAACTTTTGTGACGTCATTCATGGACGGCCAAAAACTGATTAAATAACAGTGTAATCGCCATCTCGTTATGTTTATGTAACTGCTGAAACACCGGTGCCAAAAGAGAAACATCTACTAATTCCAAGAAATGGAAATATAAATCAGCAATTTGTGAAATATTAATTACTTTTAAGCAATAAAAAGTTCAGAATTTCGTTTGCATTAAATTATAAAAACATTATTGCATATCACTCTCGACTCAGTCAGTCACGAATGCTGTTTGCAGCCTGAGCGATTTACGTTACTTGGCTTAGTATTATGCAAATAAAATTTGTTGTGCGTACGTGCGCATTCAGCGGAGACCCTCTTGCCCCTGTAGGCTAAGCATCAGGCTTGTCCAAGGGACATATTTTTCTGTCCCATCCCATCCAATCCCATGGCAATTTATGCCTGTCCCGTCCCATCCCATCACATGGGACGTTTCCCATGGAAATCCCATGGGAAAAAACATTCCCATGGACAAGCCTGCTAAGCATCCATGCGCAAAATGCCTTTTTTTTGAAGACCCCCCTCCCCTGCTTGCGTACGTTATATATGGATGGCCCCTACAGATGGGCCTCAAAATGCTTAATGAATATGTAACAGAATTTATACATTTTAATCTTTAATCCAAACATGCTTATTTTTTTAGAGGTGGGGGCAGTGGCGTAGTTAGGGATTTGTAGGGACTTTCATATTCGGACCCCCTCCCCTAGCTACGCCACTGGGTGGGGGTAGAAATTAAACTGTAATTCAATGAAGAAAGAAATTGCACAAATTCTCGTCCCTCTAAACCAACAGACTGGCATGGTCCGTGGACGCAAAAATCTTCTGTGCTGAAGGAGCGTCTGTCACATATAAAGAATTTTTTTAATGATGAGTACGTGCCTTGGTTTAGACTTTCTTAGGATAGCCATAGAATCATCACCACAAATATAAAATAGTGATAGTAATAGTCAGTTCCTTTTTATTCCTAACAGAACGCACCTGTTAGGTGTTCTGTCACCCTTTTCCACATACTTTTTATTTTACTACCTGGAATGTATGGTCTCTGCTTTTTCATGTATTATGTTAAATGAGCGTTCCGCTACCTTTTTTACATAAAAATACTGGTAATGATGAATGGTTAGTAATAGTAATATATATTAATGGTATAGCATGTTTTAAATTCTTACACTTCCTCTTTTAGAGAGGATTTAAGAATAGATTCCAATGAGTTCATGTATGTAGCTTTAAAAATAGATTTGTTAACCAGTATTTCTTAATAATTTCTTTTAAATATATTGAATGGGAAAAATATTAATTGTTTTGAAATTAAATCGGAACAGTCAATTTAGAAACTTTACAGGAAATCAAGAAATGCGGTATAGATAGCCATTTGACATTGTAGAATCTTCAGTAAAGGAAATTAAGTTACATATGTAAGAGTTAAAAGAGAAAGTCTAATTGCAAGGTTAATCAAGATGGCAGCGCACATTATAAAACGATTGCTTGTGCAAAAGAACGCTTTATTCTCTGCAACTAAACCACAGAATGACTTCATATCTTTTTCAATTATATTTAGAAACATTAAGTTATTTCATTCGTCTGCAACTTATATGTCGAACGTTAAAACGAAAGCCCCTCATAATTTAAGTAAAGACGATCAAGATAGCAACAATCGTTTAAAAAAACCACACTGCAACATCGGAACAATTGGCCATGTTGACCATGGAAAAACTACTCTAACAGCTGCAATAACTAAAGTCTTATCAGAATTGTACAGTGAAGAAAATAAGTTTGTGAGCTATGAAGCTATCGATAAAGCACCAGAAGAAATACAACGAGGCATCACGATAAATTCTGCTCACATAGAGTATGTAACACCCAATAGGCATTATGCACATACTGATTGTCCTGGTCATATTGATTATGTAAAAAATATGATAACAGGAACATCTCAGATGGATGGAGCTATTCTTGTTGTTGCAGCTACTGATGGAACTATGCCACAGACAAAGGAACACTTGCTGTTGGCTAAGCAAATAGGCATTGAGAATATGGTAGTCTTTATAAACAAAGCAGATGCTGTAGACAGTGAAATGGTAGAGCTGGTAGAAATGGAAATCAGAGAAGTTCTTGATGAATATGGTTTTGATGGAAAAAAATGTCCGGTAGTTTATGGTTCTGCACTTCAAGCCTTGAAAGGTGAGAACCCTTCTCTTGGAAGGGATAAAATACTGGAACTATTGGATATAGTTGATAAAACTATTCCGACACCACAACGAAATTTAAATGAACCTTTTTACATGCCTATTGAGAAGATAATTTCAGTTCCTGGCAGGGGAACAGTAGCAGTGGGAACAATAAAAAAAGGAACTATGCGTAAAGGTGATGCAGCAGAAATTGTTGGATTTGGAAATTCTATAAAAACTACAATTTCTGATTTACATGTTTTTGGAAAAGCAGTCAAAGAATGTATTGCTGGGGAAAATATTGGAGCTTTATTAAGGGGAGTAAAAGATGAAACCTTGCTTCGAGGAATGATTTTAGGCGCCCCCAATACATTGAATCAAAGTATGGCTATCGGAGCCCAAATTTATTTGTTAAAAAAGCATGAAGGTGGAAGGGAACGACCTATAACAAATAACTACATCCAGATGATGTATAGTAACACTTGGAATATATCTGCTTGTGTACGACTACCAGAAAATACAACCATGCTGATGCCTGGTGAATCCTCAAAAGCAAATGTATTATTAAGGTTGCCTATGGTTGTCTCTCCTGGCCAGAGATTCACTATTCGGGAGAACAACATAACAGCAATAACTGGGCTTGTCACAGAGATTTTGCCTGACACTGATATCAAAATCAAGGGCTTTAATGTGGAAAAGCAAGTGACCCATACGATTGAAGGAAATGCCCAGGTCACAAGAAGTTCAAGGCTGAAAAGAAAAAGATCTTCAACGTGATCGTTTATTTTCACAGTATTTCATGGATTCATAATTCTTTATGCGGGCCCACATTGTAATTATATAAAAAGTGAAAGAAATGACTTTAAAAACAATATATTTACTAACATCTGTTTAGGAGATATTTGAAGTACTCTATTTACTATTACTTTTTGTTTCTTCTTTTATGTAGGTTTTACTATTTTAAGAACAAACAGTGTTAGCTTTTTTATTATTTTTTTTTTTACAGCTGAATAGTTTAAAGCTGGTTTGTTTTTCTTGTGAGGTGTTTAAATTATTTAATAATTACACTTTTTTTTTCAATCTTATCTGTCATCAATGTACAAGTGCTTAATGAATAATAGTTTTAAATTAAAAGTCTGGTATAAGGTTAAAGAAAAAAAATATTAGTTAGATAAATATTTGACAAAATAGCAGATTTAATTGTTAAGTATTTATATTAATATTATTATTTCTGCTCTTTTGCTTATCTTACTTCTTTTTTTATCATGTTCAAATTAACTATCATCAGCAGATATCTGTGACCTTAATTCAGTGGCGCAGCGTGTGTATGTGCCGCCCGGGGCAGAACCCAAATTTGCCACCCCCCATTCCCCAAAAAGTATTTTGACGCTATAAAGTAAAGATTCTCCTTTATATAATGGGGCAGTGGATAAATGATGTCACGCAATTTTTACCGATTTTACCCCCTCAATCCCCCCATCGTCACACTTTGTCACAAAAACTTATACTTTATACCCCCTCCAATATTACGTCTTTTGACGTGAAGTCACAATTCATTAACTCCACCCCTCCCCCTCATCACGCATCGTCAAAAATGTGGGGACCCCCTCCCCCTTAGGTAAGTGACAACATTTATGGATGGCCCCAAAGTAACAGTAAGGATGCTTTACATTTTTATGCTAGAGTTATTAGAAATAAAAAGAAAAGCTTCATTTATGAATAAAATTTACATGTTTTTTTTCCCTCATGGCCCAAATTTTCATGTATCAATATTTTCATCCATGCCATTGTTAATGCTTGTTAATAGCAAAAATAGTTACAGATTAGACAATTTTGGGGTATTCGAGATTGATCACAATTAAATTTTCATTAACTTAATTTCAGAAAACCTATTTTAAAACCTTGCATTACTTAAAACAGCTGTAAACCTCCCCCTAACGATGCGCAACTCTGAGCATTTGATTGGCTAATGTTTCAAATAGATAGGGTAGAATAAGTTTTGCTTTTACAATAGTAGTAGTAGTAGTAGCGATGTTAAATTTTAAGAATAACTTAAGTTGCCACCACATCAGTATCACTTTCTAATACCACTTAATTAAGCCTCTGGTTTTTGTTTGCACGTTAGCATTAATATCAAATGAATTTATATCTCACATCAAGTTTGATGTTTTGGCAGTTGAAACGTTCATATGCTTTAGGATAGCTGCAGTATCTCTTTTATAACCGTTAATTTCTTATTTGGCTTTTGTCTTAGTTCAATATAAAGTTTGACTGTCTTATAAAATTTTCGTTGTTAAATACTAATTAATGACTAGGAATTTGCAGTCCCTGGCAAAGTGCCGCCCGGGGCATTTGCCCCCCTTGCCACCCCTCGCTACGCCACTGCCTTAATTAAAACTTATATATTATAAATACAAAATCACAAGTGTTACATATTTTTACAAGGGTGAGAACTCTGTCAAATAGTTTCATTCTTACTTGCTGAAATGTAACCCTTTGGAAACACTGGAGCTGATCTATGCTTCCAATGGGGTTGGGTTAAAAAAAACAACAAAAGCTGATGGTCACTGATAGATCTGCAGTGATAATTCAAACCTGGAATGGCTGGTTGGTCAACATGCCAGCTGATTGCTTCTTTTATTTCTAGTACTTCTGTTATTAAAATGGTGGGTAGACTGCAGTAATGATTTTCTAACGTGTTTGTAAAAACAAATTTTTATTTGTGCCACAAGAGATAACGTAAAATTCCAAAACTCAGATGTTTTTTGAGATTCTTATTTCTTATGAATCTTTTAAGTATCAGTGGTTCTAATAGTCCAATAGTAATGCTTAAATAAAAAATTATTTGTGACAACATTAAAAACAAATCAAGGAATAACTAGAAAATATCTAGAATGTTGTTATTTTTTGTAACTGCTTTAATTTTTTAAAATAATGATTAATCATTAATGATAAATTTATTTATAAAAATAAAACAAATTAGCCAAAAAATTCCATTACACTTGGACTACGTTGTTTTTCTGTGCTGTTTAATTCAGGTGTAAAAATGTATATATAGATAACTGAATTTTTTTTTTAAAGCGTCGAATTATTGTATATTTTTATAAAAGAAATTAGATTTCTATCAGAGAGTAACATTTATGTAAAAGAAATTGGATCTTGAAATCAGTTTTGCTCTGAGTTTTAGTTAAAGTATATAAAATATTAAAAAACATTTTCTCAAAGTTTCTTGTCGAAGCTTACTATCTCGGTGTATAATCTTAAATTATATTAATTTATTCTCTAGTATTACGCGTAGTTGTTCTGGTTACTTTGTAGTTTACCACTAATCTTTAAATTACTTAGTGAGTTAGTGCTACTTAACAGTCCGAGCTGTTTTCATTTGAAAGTATTGAAATGTCTTGGACCAAAAGTTGAAGAGTTTTGCACATACTTAAAAAATAATAAAGTCATACGTTGAAAATGCAGTCTGTGTACCAAGTACTAAGTTACTAAGACTTAGATATTAAAATTAAATAATTAATTTTTGAAGACTGATGCTGATACCTTCAAGTTTATTTTTAAGTTTAATTAAAATAAAATTAAATGTATTTTGTAATTGTGATTGATACCCCAAATTTTCTGTAATGGAAAGAAATGTGTAGAAATGGAATAGATGGTTGACACAAATATAAATAGTTTGTTATTATCAATGCATTAAATATTGAGAACGTTTGATTTGTTTATATTATATACAATTATTTATTATTAATTATTACCAATTTTTATTTCAACCCTGTCTTATCTTTTTAATAGAAATGTATTTTTTTAGCCATTGAGAAGTGGGGGGGGGGGGGGGGGNTCAGTCTCAGGCACTTTCAGTCTCAGGCACTCTCAGTCTCAGACACTGTCAGTTCAAAGCGAACTTAGGCTGTCTAACCCGGGGGGGGGAGTCACTCAAAATACCAGTATGTTTATTTTGAGTTAGTGTGAGAAACAGGTTTTGATTGTTATTGTTAAACCCACAATAACTTTAACACTACCACACAGCCAAATGCTAGGAATGTGTGCCACGTGACTGATGGTGGCTTAAACTTAAAGAACACCCTTATTGTCACCCACCAGGGTGTTAGCATGAATAGTACAGGTATTAGCCTGCTTTTCTAGGTGATGGATTCATATTTAATCTGAGGTTTGAGGCTAACAACAACTAAGAAATGCACATTACTTAAATCATAGACACACCCATCAGTGAGATGTATGAGTAAGTGGATGTATTTATAACTTTGTGATGACAGTGTATAGGTCAATGGCCCTGTACAAAATCCTAGCAATTGGCGGACTCTCTGTTCATGGGCCTGTTACAGACTAGGACATCGTTCAGTTACGTCTCAGGCACTCTCAGTCTCAGGCACTCTCAGTCTCAGGTACTTTAATTCTCAGGCAATTCATTCTCAGGCACTCTGTCTCAGGAACTCTCAGTCTCAGGTAGTTTCAGTCTCAGGCACTTTCAGTCTCAGGCACTCTCAGTCTCAGGCACTCTCAGTCTCAGACACTCTCAGTCTCATGCACTTTCAGTCTCAGGCACTTTCAGTCTCAGGCACTCTCAGTCTCAGGCACTTTCAGTCTCAGGCACTTTCAGTCTCAGGCACTTTCAGTCTCAGGCACTTTCAGTCTCAGGCACTCTCAGTCTCAGGCACTTTCAGTCTCAGGCACTCTCAGTCTCAGGCACTCTCAGTCTCAGGCACTTTCAGTCTCAGGCACTCTCAGTCTCAGACACATCTCAGTCTCATGCACTTTCAGTCTCAGGAACTCTCAGTCTCAGGCATGCTCGGTCTCAAGAACTCTCAGTCTCAGGCACTTTCAGTCTCAGGAACTCTCAGTCTCAGGCACTTTCAGTCTCAGGAACTCTCACTCTCAGGCACTCTCAGTCTCAGGCACTTTCAGTCTCAAGAACTTTCAGTCTCAGGCACTCTTAGTCTCAGGCACTCTCAGTCTCCGGCACTGTCAGTCTTAAGCACTCTCAGTCTCAGGCACTTTCAGTCTCAGGAACTCTCACTCTCAGGCACTCTCAGTCTCAGGCACTTTCAGTCTCAGGAACTCTCACTCTCAGGCACTCTCAGTCTCAGGCACTTTCAGTCTCAAGAACTTTCAGTCTCAGGCACTCTTAGTCTCAGACACTCTCAGTCTCAGGCACTCTCAGTCTCCGGCACTGTCAGTCTTAAGCACTCTGTCTCAGGCACTCTCAGTCTCAGGCACCTTCAGTTTCAGGCACTCACAGTCTGTGAGTGTGAAGTCAATCAAACTGATAGACACGAAATGTTGAATGTGACGTCAATCAAAATATTAGACACGAAATGTTTACTGTGAGTGTGACGTCAATCACTCTCAGGCACTTTCAGTCTCAGGCACTTTCAGTCTCAGGCACTTTCAATCTCAGGTACTCTCAGTCTCAGGCACTCTCAGTCTCTGGCACTCTCAGTCTCAGGCACTTTCAGTCTCAGGCACTCTCAGTCTCAGGCACTCTCAGTCTCAGGCACTTACATACAGTCTCAGGCACTTTCAGTCTCAGGCATTCTCAGTCTCAGGCACTCTCAGTCTCAGGTACTCTCAGTCTCAGGCACTTTCAGTCTCTGGCACTCTCAGTCTCAGGCACTCTCAGTCTCAGGCACTCTCATACTCAGGCACTTTCAGTCTCAGGCACTCTCATTCTCAGGCACTCTCAGTCTCTGGCACTCTCATTCTCAGGCACTTTCAGTCTCAGGCACTTTCAGTCTCTGGCACTCTCAGTCTCAGGCACTCTCAGTCTCAGGCACTTTCAGTCTCAGGCACTCTCATTCTCAGGCACTCTCAGTCTCCGGCACCCTCAGTCTCAGGCACTTTCAGTCTCAGGCATTCTAAGTCTCAGGCATGCTCAGTCTCAAGCACTCTCAATCTCAGGCGCTTTCAGTCTCAGGCACTTTCAGTCTCAGGCACTGTCAGTCTCAGGCAATCTCAGTCTCTGGCACTCTAAGTCCCGGCACTCTCAGTCTCTGGCACTCTCAGTCTCAGGCACTCTCAGTCTCAGACACTGTCAGTTCAAAGCGAACTTAGGCTGTCTAACCCAAATCTACAAACTGACGCCACGAGTAATCTGGAAACGTTCCCATTGTAAATCCCTCCCGCCTCCCCCCCCCCCATCACGTGTAACTATAGTCTTCTTGCTCTCACTGACTGTTAACTGTAAAATAAAAACAAAAATTGCCGTTGATGAAACACTAAAGACTTTAAAAAATATCATTCATCCAACAAAATCCTTTACCTGGTTGCTTATTATGCATTCTTATTCTTATATTACTCCAAGTTTATTCTATCCGTCTTTTCACAACTACCAAATTTTGGTACTAAATTTGACACTTCCTCAGGTGGTCTTTTGGGCTGTCCATAAAGTACGTCACGCTATTTTTGACAATTTTTAACTGAGTAAATAACTCCCTCCCCCCTGTCACAAACTGTCACAAATCTCGGACCCCCCCACCCCCATAAAGTATGTGACACTTTCGTTCCAAAATAGATTCTTTATTAACAATATAATTAAAATTTAACATAAAACACCGTGACGTCACACATGGCCAAACACTTCCTCCCCACTGTCACACTTTCTGACACCCCCTCCCCCCTCTGGAGCGTGACGTCGACGTACTTTATGGACGGTCCCTTTACGGACATTCCAGTAACTCATAGTAACTGACAGCTAAAAACTATTTAACTCATTATACTTGTTGGCAGCCCTACTGTTCAAGGATATGTGCGACCCATTGCCATTCGTTTATCTTGTATTTTGTATAAATTTCTTGCCTAAAAAAGAATTCATTCTTCACATTCAGCAATTAATGTCCAGCTACTAACTGTTGCCTTCACTTTCAGCAATTAATGTCCAGCTACTAACTGTTGCCTTCACATTCAGCAATTAATGTCCAGCTACTAACTGTTGCCTTCACATTCAGCAATTAATGTCCAGCTACTAACTGTTGCCTTCACATTCAGCAAT
>MUZC01001061.1:18132-35208 GCA_002072015.1 Radix auricularia
GGGGGGGGGTGGTAAAAAATTGGCCAGAATCGCTAGATGTCATTTATTGACGGCCCCTTAGTTTCCCATTCTTGTGATTCACCTAGATAATTTTGTTATATTTTGCTGTCTTGTTCTGATGTAATTGTTTTATTGATTGTACAATCATCAACAAATAAACTAACTTTTTGTTCCTGATGAGATGCTGTTGAGTTAATCATTAATATTTATAGTTTGCTATGTATGTTCGTTTCTACGTTAGGCTATCTACTCAGGCAGTAAAAGATTTTGGAAAGCGCACCGAAAATAAAAGCTTTTAAAAATTTGCTGCACTAAAAATAACTCCTTTTGAACATCCGCATAAAATTGTTAAATATGGAAATAATATTTACATTTTCTCTCTTTGTCTCTACATTTTCTGATTATTTACTATACGGCTTTCTGGTAAAACATTAAAAGGGACACTCACACTCACACAAACACGCACACTCACACACGCATTATATATATAATATATATACACATTGTGAAACTTCCATCATTTTGACTAGTAATGTAATACACTAGTCACTAGTTAACGTAATAATAGTTCTTACATTATTATTCATTATATTTATATTATATAACTCCTGAGTTACTTCTAATTCAAGTTCTAATACTATTAGTAATAGGCTTAATAGGTGCTGATTTATATCCAATTATTTTAGTTTGTTCTCTCTATCTTTAAGAAAATTTGGGCCAAAATAATTTATGGTACCAGAGATTCCAAAAAAATAGTTTTTGAGAAGAATAAAGTTGTTAAATTTATGAAATATTTGTGAAAAGTCTAGTAATATTGTATCTCTTTTTTATTATGATATAAAAAAAATCTCTTACTGTAAAAATTATAATTATTACATATGCTTAATAAAAAAATATAAATACCTGTTTTCAATATTTTAAAAATATATTTTATGTTTTATAAAATTAATGTACCCGTAACATTGTGAAAATTTCAGGTTGAAATAATTGATGACTTAGGTGTTGGGGCGGGAGTCATTTCAGTCATGACTTCAGTAGCACTGGGAATGGCATGTTTACTGGGTGAGTGGCTTTTCATATCCTTGATGGTGAGCTTTTAAACTTAATCATTTGTTCGCAATTACCATATTCTACAATTTCAACTGTGATTATTTGTGTTTTAAAAATAAAACAAAATGAAGTTGAGCTATTGCTTAGCAGTAGTATGTTTGTGGTTCCGTCTTTTAAGCTTTTAGGATTGATACTTAAAAGTTTATTCTTTTAGGATTGATACTTAACAGTTTAAGTTTTTAGGACTGATCTTTAAAAGTTTAAGCTTTTAGGACTGATACTTAAAAGTTAAAATTTTTAGGGCTGATTTTTTAAAATTTTAAGTTTTTAAGATTTATTCTTAAAAGTTTAAGTTTTTAGGATTGATACTTAAAAGTTTAAGTTTTTAAGATTGATAATTAAAAATTTAAGTTTTTAGGATTGATACTTAAAGGTTTAATCTTTTAGGATTTATACCTACAAATTTAAGCTTTTACTTTTAGTATTGACACTTAAAAATTTAAGCTAATCTTTTTTCCGTTTACAGTGGAGACTAGTAAGTTTGAAGAAGGCTTTTGAATAAATAGAAAAATTTTAGAAAATATTGGAATCATTAATTGTAGCTAGTTATATTTAGAGAAATGAATTTTTTTCCCCCATTTAAAATGATATTCTTCAGTCCTTTATCAAATTAATATTAAATATAACCACTACAAATGTCTCTCTCAGAAAATCTAGCAAACAAACATATATAAAATTTATCATCAACAACTGAGAAGTCCTCAATTCTTTTCTCATTACTTCCCTTAGGTCCACTCAGTGGCGTTGTGTCCAGTTTGCTGTCTGCCCGCTTTGCCATATTTCTGGGTGTGATCCTCATGTCCCTAGGGTTACTTGGTGTCAGCTTGTCTCAGTCATTGCCTTCAATGATTTTTTTCTATGCAGTGGTCACAGGTAGGCTAAAATTTGAACTTTATTTTTGGAATGTGGTCACTGATCAAAGTTTTAAGGTTAAATTTTTAAATTAATTCGTCAAAAATCTTGGAAGAAATTATAATCTTGGAAGAAATTATAATCTTGGAAGAAATTATAATCTTGGAAGAAATTATAATCTTGGAAGAAAGATTATAATCGTTCTTCCAAGATTACAAATATTCTATAATCATATATTTGATTATCTATTTAGTATGCTCAATAATAAGCAAATAATATTATTCTTGGTCTTAATAAATTCCATGACACTACTCCCGCTTCTTGAAGGGTGGGCACCATTAAAACTTACAGAGTTGACCAAGTGTTTGAGTCTCTGAATAATGACCCTGGATAGAATGTTTAGAGCTGATTTTTCTCAATTGCTTTTTGCAATTAATGATAGTCGAAAATAAAAAAAAATAAAAACTGAAAAATGTGGGAAAAAATAATATTGATATTTAAATAAATTTCTTGTCTTACTATCAACATTAATACATCTTCTAGTCTTTGGAAAAAATTATTTTGAAAAAAACAATTTTAAACTACCTTTAAATGGATTAAACATTATTGCTGTACAAGTTAAATGAATATTAAAAACAAAATTTTTCAGGAATTGGATATGGAATCAGCTATTCTCCACTAATTGTGGTCATAAGCTTCTACTTTGATAAACACAGAATTTTGGCCAATGGAATTCTTTTGTGTGCCCCCGGGACAGCTGTGTTTTCCCTTCCGTATCTGTTAAACTACGTAATTGAGTTCAATGGATGGAGATATGCAATGTCACTCAACGGGGCCATCCTCTTGCACATACTTATCTTCTCTTCAGTATTCTTCCCCACGGAAGCAGAGCGCAGAAGCATGATAAAAACAGATTCATTGTGTTTCTGGAGGCGATGGAGCCAAGCCCCACTAGTCATGTCACAAACATGTGAAGAGAAATTTGATCATGCAACTCAAAGGAGCAATCTTCTGCAGCCTGTATCCACAGACATTCAACATGACGTGAACTCAAAATCATTCATGGAGCCCTGCAAAGTTGCACCACAAAATTGTGGTGCTCACAATTCACTCTCAAATGGTTCGGCTCACAGTGATTTACATTTAAACGGTGATACACTATCTGTATATAGCGAAGGACTAAAGACAAGTGCAATTCATTTTAAGGATACCATAGGAAAACCTGAAAAAATCCTTATTGACAGACAGTGTTCTGGACAGTACTCTGACACCTGCAGCATGTCATCTGCAAGCTTGAATGCTGAATTTCCTGCTCTGCAAGAAGCCGTCTACACATTTGGGCAACTGAGGAAGGACAAAGATGCTGGTGGAAGCAGTCTTCTGTGGGTTTCTTCTGTCATGGGAAGTTCTATAATTATTCCAGTGAAAGTAGAGGAAATCATCCCTGTAGCAGATGAAAGACAAATAGGCCTTCAATCAAAATTAAAAAGGTTGTCTAACAGTTTATATTTTTTGCAATATGAACTGTAATTATTTTGATGGAAAATTGCCTCAAGTTTAAAAGGTCCTATTTGTAAAATATTGTTTCGTTTCAAAAATGAAAAGTTTATTTATTTATTCACTGAATAAATAGATAATAACAATGTAATGTCAACAAAATAATACAAATATAATCATGAGAAAACTTCAAGACAAATATGTGTTACATAATTAAGTTTATAGACAAAGAATTTGGTCCCCACTATAAAATAAAATAGAATCTAGAACAAGAAAGTATATAATTGCCATGTTACTCCATCTTATGTTTATATAAAAAATCATGAGAGCAAGTTATCATTACATTTTATTTTTTCTTATCTGGTAATCAGAATTATTGCATCAAGTAATATAATTTTTATTTTTTCCTTTTTCATATTTCATTTTTATAAAGAAAATTATACTTTAAAAGAAACCTAAGGATTATTTCTTTATTTAAAATTAATTAATTACTCTTTTGTTTCTGACAGAGTTTTCAAGTCTAAAGCTATATGGATACTGAATATCAACTCCATGTTATTCATGGCCGGGATTGGCATTCACACAATACACTTTGCCTCATATGCTGAGAGCAAAGAGATGAGCAGACTACAAGTCTCTGAGTTCTACATGGTGTATGGTATTGTCATCATGTGTGGAAGATTGATCGGAGGTATAGTATTTAACAGGTGTGTCGCATTGATTATTAGAAGGCTTTTTTTTTCCAATGATTCTCTGGCAGAAGTCAGTTTTTTAGTCTTAAAACAAAATTCCTTTGCTTTTTAACAAGTCTATTGCATTTCAATCGATATGAAAAAGGGCATTTATTTTACCATTATAAATGTTTTGAAAACTTAATATTGAAATTAGGGCTGTTATCGATTAATTTAAATTTAATCGTTAACTTTTGAAAAATTACTGAATAATTAATCGATAATTTTTATTAGCTAAAAATAAGATGTATGACGTCATTAAACTATAAATTGCAAGGGAAGTAACAAAAACAGGCAATTAACATTTTAAAAACTTAAATATGAGAGCTTATTTTAAAGTTTTTACATACAAAATCTTTTTTTTTTAATGGAGAAGTTTGTTTGTTAAAAAAGCAAATTATTATTAATTATTAATCATTTATTAATAAATCGGAAAAATTATATAAAACAACCTCTTCAATTTAATCAATATTATATAGTTTAAATTGTTTTAATCGATAAACTTTTGACCGATTCTCTATCTCGATTAATCGTTAATTTCCACAGCCCTAATTGAAACTAGAAATAGGTGTCTTGTTTTATAATTAAGAAAAAACTGTCAACCGTGAAAATAAATTTAAACAAAAAATGTAAAACACTTTTTAGCATTATTTGTTTTTTTAAATGTTTTTTTTTGTAGTAAAGTTCTAATATTTCATGTTTCCCTTTTTTTTTTAGAATGAAGCCACCCCTTTTAGTAGTAATGTTTATTCTTCAATTTTTGAATGGAATTTTCTTGGGGTTTGCTCCCTTTTATGCCAACACTGTTGATGGATTATTTATAATGGAGGTTGGAAAATGTTTTAAAACCTTACATGACTTCATAATTTTAGCAACATATAGAAGCATATATTATATCTCCTTCTTTCATTGTGAGTAAATTTAATATAAAAATATCTATGATTTTCTCTAACCATTCAACATAATGCCAATCATGTTTTTGGTCTCAGGCTGGGATTGGTCTACTCTATGGACAGTCGTACATGCTGCTGTCTCCCATTTTGGCTCAAATTCTTAATGTCACTGACCTGCCAATCGCCTTTGGTGTCAATCATTTGTTCATTGGAATCGGTTATATAACAGCTCCTATACTAGCAGGTGAGCAAAAAAAAAAATTTTAACAAAAATAAATAAAATAAAGAAATAAAATAAATAAAGAAAATAAAGAAATAAAATAAAGAAATACCGTGCAGTGTTTCCTAGTGTAATGACATCAAAAATCTGTCACACTAGATTTTTTAGAGAGTAAAAAAAAATTAAGTTAGAAAATCATCAAGGATCTAAAAATGACTTTAAAAACTTGCATGTTAATTTTAAAAGAGATTTTAAAATATATATCGTGAAGACAGTAATATTTATTTTATCTATTGATTGTGTAAACTTAGGTTTCATTTATGATGCAACGCACACTTATGATATTGCGATGTACATGGCTGGTAAGTCTTTTCATTTAAGATACAATATTTTCTGTAAACATTAATAAGAGTTGGGGGAAAATTATGGCATAAAATTCATAAAAGATAATTGTGGCCCTTGCCCCAATTTCATTGGGAAATCCTCCCGTTAAATAAATTAAAACTTCTTTTGAGAGATTAAAATTAACCATCGTTATGGAAATAAATCAAATTATTACCTAAAATATTTAAATAGTTTAAGACATCATATAAAGCGTACATGGTTTAGGATTATGGGAGGTGGATTTACAACAAAATAGGGGATTTCATAAACGTACTTCACTTGAATGAATATTCCATCAAGTAATAGATGGGGCATTACCACAGGACTGTCATCATAGTTTTGTGGGCCATTACAATAAACCCCCATCCCATAATATGATGGTGATTTTATTCTTTGTGTGTTTATGTTTTACTTTGAAGTTACATCATAACCATGTTTTTACCTTTTTGTTGTTCATTGTTTGTTTGTTGAGGAAGGCTTCTCTATTAATACATTATCACCAACTTATTGTGTCTTTCCCATGCTATCCCATAGTCTATTTATTACCTTCCTCTGAAGCCCACCCTATTTTTTTATCTTTATATTTAGGCCAAGAATTTTTAGCTAAACAAACAGTTAATGTTTGTACTTTTTTTCAAAGACAAGTATCAAGACACTAAAAGATAGTTTTAAATTTTAAAAAAACTCATTATCCAAATAGAATTTAAGAAAATGCTCTTAAAAACTAATTTTAAAAAACAAATAATGAATAAATTGTAACAAAATTTAACCTACATTCCATTTAAATCCATTGGTTTCATAGATTGCTGCTATAAAAACAAATTCAGTATTTAATAGCTTTATACAGTTTTATTTCTCTTTTCAGGATCTTGTACTGGTGTAGGAGCACTGACCTTGACACTGATGAGATTTTGTGACACTTGATGCTTTCAATAATTTAATCATTTATGCCAAAAGAGATTTGAAACAGTCATAACAGTAAGAAAAGTCACAAGGGAAAGTAAAAGAAATGAAAAGCACAATTGGCTACAATTCTTACAATTAATTGCTACTTATTACTGCATCATGAAAAAGATATAGTGACAACAAAATTAATAAATAAGAGTTTATATTAAATTACAGATCATTATTTAGTAAATCTAAAATTATACGTATTAATCGTAACAAACATAAGAATATTTAAATGGAATCTTATGTCTTTTAAGTTCATTAAATGCTTTATCAAATGTCAAGAATTATCAACAAGGCTGACGAGATCAGATTTTTATATTTAATTTGAATAAAATGTAATAATATAACATAAAACTGAAATAAATAAAAGCTTTTGTTTTCATATAATGTTATATATGTTCAATGATCTTGTTTTGTGATCAATTTCTCTGTTCATACTTTTTTGTTTTGTTTATTAACTCACATTAACTCATACTCATTGTGAGTAATTTTTTTAGTTAATAAGGCATATCATATTTTTGAACGAATTTACCTTTAACTGTCTCACTGTATTATTTATATGTTGTAAATAAAGTGTAACATTTCCTGATTTGAAGACTTGAGATTTTTGTCTATTGAAATTCTATTTTTTGCTTACATCAATTTGTTACTTAAAAAAAAAAAGACTGAAGTCTTAAATTTATATTTGAATAAAAATAGCTAATGATTTATTTGAGCGGTTCCTTAACAAGGTTAACAATATTATTAAATGATTAAATATCAATTATATTTTATTAAAGCCATATATTTTTTTCATAGCTTTATTTCTCTAGTAGTAAATGCATGGTGTGTTTGTTTACCGTAGAGTAAAATTCCCTAGAAATAATAATTAAGTAAACAATTTTTTCAATGGTTTACAATAAGATATTAATTTGCTTATTTTTAAATAAACGTATGGCTTTGTGTACAAAGAAACCACCACCCCCCAAAAAAACAACAACAAACAAACAAAAAAAAAAATAAAATAACGAAAACAAACAAACAACAACAACCCTGCAGTTTAAATTGAAGACACATGAATCATATTTCTTGTTTCGTAACTTAATTTTTGAGTTATCCCTAAAAAAAGCTATACAAATTAATGAAAGGCTGCGGCTATTCGGACCTGGGTCCGTATAGCGTATGATTGATATACGGACCCGGGCGGGTTCTGTTATATAAAAGTGTATTCGGAGCCAGCGCTGGTGACAGTATAGTACAATGTACTAGTATTAGTATGGCCATGGCTAGTAATTAAAATTATGTTGATAAATTTCATCGCTAAACCTAACCCACACCCTAAAACCTATCACTAAACCTAACCCACACCCTAAAACCTATCACTAAACCTAACCCACACCCTAAAACCTATCACTAAACCTAACCCACACCGTAAAACCTATCACTAAATCTAACCCACACCCTAAAACCTATCATTAAACTTAAATCATTAACAAAATATTAAAAATTAATTCATTTAACAAACAAAAATAAAAAATTTAAAAATTTAAAAAAACACCCAAAAAAAAAAAGATTCCTCATCCGAAAACCGAACCTCAGTCTTAATTATCAGCTGTCCATCGCACTAACGATGAGACCAGGAAGACTCGAACACCATCGGTTTTTTTAAATTTATAAAGTAAACTTTATAAAATTATCGTTTAATAAGCCTAGCGGGTCCCAATAGCGGTCGTAGGCTATTGGGACCCAGGTCCGAATAGCCACTTCGTTAATGAAATAGTTGTCTTGATTGTCAATTCACGGTACTTAATGTCTGCAAGGTGTTTTTTGTAGCACAATGAAAAATGAATTTTGCCCCTTTATAAATTATAAACCTGATCAGAATAATTTTGATTTGGATAAATTTTAAATGTAGTTAAAATTTAAAAATTGTATTATCGGAATAAAAAATCTTATCATTTGAAATTACACTTAGTTCGACAATCGATGGCCAATGAAGAAATATATAATTTGCTATTTACTATAATTTACATTCCAAATCTACTTTTTCGACTTTGTAAAATCAAAGTCTATAAACCTGCGCACTACGCTTGAAGAGATGTATACTAGTGCTAAATGCTAAAGCAAACGATCTGTCTTATTAATTACAGGTACACTTACACTAAAAAAATGTATTTGTAAGCCAATAACTAACAGGGACCATTTTATCGTCTTTAACTACAGAAATCACCGTGGAAATAAACACATAGACTTAATAGTGTTCGACAAAATAAAATAAATGGTGTACCAATATAATGGGCAACGCGCTTATGTAGCCCTTGTCTTATTCAAACTCATTGGTTTATCAGCTGTCATTTTAAGCTCTGCACCCAACACTAAATAAATTTCGAGGTTATGGCTACGATGATCTATAACGAGCCTATGTCCCATGACATGTCTCACGGAACCAGAGTCATAAATTTTGACGAGGAAACAACTTGTAAAGAAAAGAAGACAGTAAATGAAACGTTCGTTTGCTTCAACCCAAGCACGCTCTGAAGAAAGAATCCAATATAGAGCTTTAATATTCTAATCAATTATTATACTTAACGACTCTAGTGTTAAAGTAATGTTTTATCTCACTGTTGATTTCCGCATCTTCAAATCTGCTACCCATTCATTTACCAATCAACAGTAAAAAAAAAAAAAAAAAAAAAAAAAAAAAAGGGGTAAAATATGGTGTTGCTAACACGCAATAAATGACGCGTTATGCCCCTTGGGGGGGTGTGTGTGTGTGTATGGGGGGGGGGGATCCAAAAATTTGTGACGATGTGTGACTTTCATTGACTCTTTGGATTTCACCGCAGCTAAGTTTTTATTTTTTATTTTTATATTCGTTTTATTTGTGTAAAGTATGTCCGTTGAAAAAGGCTCTTTGCCGAAACGTTCGCTGTTTTGTCAGGCTAACCTTTAAACTGTTTAAAACTGTTTACGTCTTTTCCATAGCTCTCAGCTTTTTAAAAACACCAATTTCATGTTGAACAGAAGTCGAGTTATCATGTTTTAGGGTGCATTTTTTACTCCCCTCACCCCTACATAATTATACTAAATATTTTACTTAAAAAAAAAATGTAACCAATATTTTTAATCTTTTCCCCCGTTTTTTGTCTTATCCTTAAGTGAAAGTCTTTACCACAGCTTTTGCATGCGAATTCAGTGCTTTCCAATATTTAAGTCTTTCTCCTAGCTCTTCTGTCTGTAGCCGCTTCCATCCTTCGGCCCTCGGCTAATATGACGCCATCTTTTACAACTGTGCGCCACGTAGATCGTTCTATGTCGTGTTCGTATTCTGGCTGCTTTCATGTCCCTTTGGCAGACAGCTCAAACGTGGGCGACCTGTCTTCCTCTTTCCCGATGCCAGCTCAGCATATAGGTGGTCTTTGGGAAATGCGGCCAGAGCTGATTCTTTTTACAGGTCATATTAGACAAATTTACGTTACTATCAAGACAGACAGTGATGAAAATAAATGCAAGACCCAATAATTTTCGGGACGTCAATAACAGAATATGACGTATTCCATGTCCTCTGCCCTTTCCCAGCCGACGTGCTAACAGTGATTTAAAAAATAAAATGGACATTAATATGCGATTTTTAAAAAATTGCTTTGAAGTTTTTATTTGTAACCTGTTAGCAATCCATTTAGTGAAAATGATGAGATAAATAAAGGAATCAATTAAACTTGACAATATTATGACACCGCCTCATTCTCAACATGTTGATATATCTGCAGACAAAAGAAACAAGGATAAATAAATTAGTTTGACCACTTAGCATGTAAGAAAAATCATACATAATATTATGTATTCGACACAAGACAAACAGACAGGACTGGCTTCTTTTCACTGGATTGTTTCGTTAGTTTTTAGTTTCCCACCAAACTGATCTCAATACATGTACTAAAACTACAAGCGCTTCCCACTTTTTATCGTACCGAGGAAGTGTTATCGAGATGGTAACAGCACACAAACATGTTAATTTTAGGATCACTCTTCTAACATCCGTTTCTAAGACTGAGTTAAGCAATAATTTAGGTCATGAGAATTGTATGTTTTATACATATAATGTATCGAGGAATTCGGGCGGTATTTAGCGCGCTTAAGGTAAAATGGGNGGGACGATGTGAAACGAGGGGGATGGGGGGGGGGGAATTTAAGAATTAAGATGTCACGTCAAAAATCGCTACCTTAAATAAAAATTCCACATAAATATTCGATTTATTACTAATTATTTGTGTGACTTTTTAATTGGATTCACGCATGATATATTAGAGTGCAGCCTTACACTAAATAATACTAAAATGACGATAAAGTGATTTGAAACACCATCATTTTCAAATAGCAAATACCACTTTTAGGGGTGGGTGGGTCACAGCTTTATGACGTCATATTGGAGGGCGGTCTAAGTTTTTGTGACGAAGTGTGACGAGAAAAAGGGGGTGGGTGGGTTAAAATGAGCAAAAATCGCTGTACGTCATTTATGGACGGCCCATTTAAGATTTCTTTTAAAGCTAAATACCGCCACTTGACTGCTTGTTATGTAACTTCCCAGATGATAAGTTTCACGGAAGGCCGCCGCTACGTCTTGGAGTGAATGATTTATTGACTTTATTTGTAGTTTATTCTTTGACAATCCCCCACACCCCTCCTTATTATTATAGTGTAGACCAATATCTACTCTGAGATTCCGTCCTGCGATAGGTGTTGGTTGGGCTCCGCGTTACAGGCAGTCTTTTGAGACCACTTCGACATCGTCCAAGCCGAACCTTGCCTTACCGATACCTGACACCCCTCGTTATTATCATGGTATAGACCTATACCTACTCTAAGATTCCGTCCTGCGATAGGTGTTGGTTGGGCTCCGCGTTACAGGCAGTCTTTTGAGACCACTTCGATGTCGTCCAAGCCGAACCTTGCCTTACCGATACCTGACACCTTTGCGTGAAAAGATAGTCTACTGGTTGACGCAGTATGCAACTGAATACATTTTTTCTGCCAAGTGTCTATTGGGATGGCGTACGTAACCCATAGCGATACCTGAGAGATACAGAAGTCATCCAATCAAATCAGTTGCTGAGTGCACATGCGCAAACAACAATGTTATGACATTATCAGAAACGTTTATTTAAAGAAAGAAAAAAATGTTTACAGTCTTAAAAACGAGGACATGGTTTGATAAAGGGAAATTTGAGGTTGAGAAAAATGTAATAAAAATTTAAAAAAAAGAAAAAAACAACCAACCAACAAACAATAAGATTGTTTAATAAATCTTGGATGTACTTCAGGTAGATATTACATGTGTCACCATCACCATGATCTTCGCTGCTGCAGCCAGTGGCTGGTAAGGGGGAGGGGGGCTGCTTGAGCTAAAGCCAGGGAACAGGGAACCACTTGGTTTAAGACTAATTTAAGAGCCACGCAATTATTATATTTTACAATAAAGTAGCTGAACCGGGCCACAGGTGGAATTGAAGCCAGGGGCCCCGTGCAATCTTGACCCACCCCTGGGTGGGGCTCATGCAAAACCTTGTAGTCTACGGTGGATTAAGGGGGTGGGGCTGAACGCGCTAAAGCCAAGGGCCCCCAAACTTTTTATATGTTCGTTTTTTTATATTATTAATATTTAGTTACAGTCTTATATTAACTGTTAACAATAATTTTATTTTAAGGGACCCTGGCTGGATAGGACCCCCGTTTCATTGCAGCCCGGGGCCTCGTGCAGTCTTAATCCTCCCCTGCTTGTAGTATAGATAAACCCCAAGTAGACCCACTTCTTCGTAAAGTAGTTTCAATGCTTTTTAGTCTGTTGTTTTGGTTTTTTTGTTTAATTCCTAGGACTAAAAGAATAACATATTAGCTCTAATATTTGCTAAGATATGAATTTATCATTCTTAATTCTATAGAATTTATTTTAAACAAACTAACAACAAAAAGTTGTTTACGGATACGGTGATTTCCTAGCAAATCTTTATATATAGGCTAGTTCTCATCATGGTCCAACCATGCCGGACACCAAGCAAGCTGTCTGACTCCACCGACCAATCAGATTGCAAGAAAAGGTAGTTCACAGCGTAGTGGGTCAGAGAGAACAACGATGGATTCAATTGAGGTCAAGTACTTTCCGAGCATCAGAGTAGCATGTATTTCTTGGTGTAATGGTTATAACATTCGCCTAACAAGTGGAAGGACGCAAGTTCAATACCCAGCTATGACATTACTTTTTTCATTAAAAAATGTTTGTGTTTGTACCCGTTCATTTCTCACTTTCTTTTCGAAAATGCGGCCATCCATATATTACGTACGCAAAAAAGTGGAGACCCGCCTTTCCCCGTACGAATTCATACGCAAAATGCCATTTTTTGAAGACACCCCTCCCTCCTGCTTGCTTCGTAATATATTGATGACCCCCAGTGGCGGATTTAGCTTTGTCTGCGTGGGGGGGGGCAGTAGCATTTCTGGGGCGCCGAAAATTTTACTAATAACAGATCATTAGGTAAATACTAGGGCTGTTAACGATTAATTTAAATTTAATTGTTAACTTTTGAAAAATTAATGATTAATTTATCGTTAATTTCGATTAAAGCCAAAAAATTTAATTTATGATGTCATAAGTAACACTTATTTAACGTTCTTGATAAAAATCTAAATAAAACTGGAATGTCTCCTTTATATATCAACTTTTCACCAACTACGCAAAAGTGTGTTGACATTATTTGGTTCAAGTGATGAGCGGATCTAATTGACAATATAACCAGCATAACTGAACAATCATTGACATGGAACTGATGTGACTGGTATGCTCAAAACGGACTTAGCAAGGAACGGCATTATCAGATATTGGTGTTCATTAACTTTCCACCATTGTACAGGAATAATGGATTCAAAAACTTTCATCTCCACTTTGTAATGCAGTAATTCATCAGAAGAGCTGTCGTCATTACTGTCGTCTCTAAGTCAAACTCCATTACTACCATTAGCTTAATACGCTTTTCATTTGGTTTGATAAGTAGGCAAACTTTATCAAAATTTTGAACTTTCCCGTCAATCAATAGTTTAAACCCAAAAGGTACGTGTAATGTTCAGGAAATTCATTATTTAACAGGCACTATTTAAAAAAAAATTAATTAATTAAATAATTATTTTTGACTTTCAATTATTTGTAAGTGATGGGTCAATTAATCGTTAAAAATAATTTAATCTTTAAAATTTTTTAATGATTACTCGAGAAACTAATCATTAATTTCTGCAGCCTTAGAAATAATAATTAGTAGCCTACTAACTTAGTAAATATAAACAGATATGTTTTCAAAATAGTGACGTATATTTATTTCAATAGTATCTATTTTTTTTATCGAAGAAAGAAACTTAGTATATGCGATTTTGTATAGAGCACTGAGCCTTATTTGAATTGCTGTCAACTTTAAGCGAAACGATTTATCGTTGATTCAAAGTCAAAGTTCTCATATTCATTTGAAATTATTGCCAATCCAGACAGACGTTCGTTTTTCATTTTTGAGCACAAATAATTTTGATGATTTTCAGTCATTACTATCAGGAAGATTCTAATAAATTTGTATAGAGTATTGACAAATTAGGGAGACCTGATGCCATTTATTTTTCAAACAAGAATTGTAGAAAGTCTTTAAGTTGTAGCTCAGTAGTTGTAGATAGTGATGGACGTTGTGATGAACGTTGTGATGGGCGTTAAGATGGACGTTGTGATGCATACAAATCTTTGAAGGTATAATATTAAACGATTGCTTCTTCAAGGTTAATGTGTATGTAAATTTTGCATTAACTTCGAAGAGAATCTTTATTTTCTTACAATATTTTTGATGGACCAATACAATAGGTATAAATAGCTATGCCCCTAAAGTCATTAAATCGGTCATCTATTTATTTTAGTAGTGTATGCAAGATAGTAAAGTACGTTTTAGATTTAAAACTAGTAGTTGGATCATCAGCCCTTTCGTCTCTACTAAGTTCACCTGCCATACTTTTATTTTTTGCAAATTTGAGTTTCTTTAAATTTTGTTTGTAACATCTAGTTTGGAACAATTTTCGTTAATAGATGATTAGACATCTACTTTCAGAATTTTAAAAAGCTTGATCGCTTCTCTTTTCAACAAACTTATTTCTTCCAACATCGATCAATCGTTTTTGCAATTTCAATGTCAATACTCTTGCGCTACAAGTGGTTTGATAGCACGAAAATATTAACCAGCTTTTGTACAAATGGCATAAGAAAAAACAAAAGAATATTTGTTATTAAAACAGATAGTCCCACAGCTTCTGCTCTGACTTCCGACCCTTCCTCTATGTTATGTTGATTTCCCTGAATTTATATCTTTTAGAGTGACTAGAATAGCAGAGAATGATCCAACAACTGCATCGACTGCAAGCTTATGGCTTGCCCATCTTGTATCAGAAAGTCATTTCTGCGCTTTTACTGTTGATTCATATTGAGATTTATGATGTTTTTTAAGAGTATGTAGAGGTGGTAAACAAGACGTAAAGAATGCATACAACCTTTCAGCTGAGCCAAAAAAACAACTGTACTTAATTGTGTACAGAAATTTCTTCGATAGTGACCAAATTCAAAACATGGGGACAACATTGGGTAAAAGTTTTAAGGCCACTCTTAATTCCAGACATCACAGATGCGCCATCGTATGCCTTTCCTCCACAGATTGTGATGTCAATGTTCACTTTTGTAATTTGTAGTTCCTTTAGAATCTTCTAAGGAAATGCTGATTTGCAGCATTTCTGTTTACCAAAGTATACAAGCCTATAAATCGTTCATCAACATTTCTTAATTTTAAAACTGAACGTAAAGTGACATCTGATCAATTTTAGATATATCAACGGTTGAATCAATAATTAAAGAAAAGAAATGTGAAGACTAAACTTTATTATTAATTGCTGCTGATAATTCAGGTGCAAATGATTAATTTAAATCAATTTGCACATCATTACTTAAATAAAATTCATTTTTCTTTTTAAACTTTAGATGACTGTCCAAAGTGGAATCATAGTTCGCTAATAAACTGAACATTTAACGAAAATTTCCAGTATTTCTACAACTACCATCAATAAAGCAAGATTGTTCTCTGTGTCCTCTGTTTTGCTAAAACAACATCACGCCTATCATTCGTTTCAATGTTTCTCTATTCTTTTCCACTTAGCGACGCTCCTGACTGACCAAACCAGATATTACAGTTGTGAAATAGGCTATTTAGCAAGCCAATATTGTCATATTGTAGTTATTGTCATATTGATTAAAAGTTTCGTGGTTAACCATTTGTTTTCTGCTCTAGTTACACCTTTTTAGTGTTCATTAAGGGCGTCTTAAGGGGGGTGCCATTTTAGACCCAACTGGGGCGCGGTAGGGGCGATCCGCCCCCTGCCCTATAGCTAAATCCGCCACTGGATGGCCCCCATGACTTCTGGCCCCCATGTCTTCGCAACACGGCTTTTCATTCGCGTTGTTCTGATTTCTTCGTGATGTAGTTTTTGTCTATTTTCCCTCCCTTTAATTTCTATGCACTATTTATGAGCAACTCTGTGCCAGCGTATGCTACGCCGCGGGGATCTAGTATATATATATTTCAAGCTTACAAATTTTACTCTAATCGTAGCTATTGTGTTTATTTTTTAATACATAAATACAAGAACAAGGTTATTGTCGTGCGGGGCTGGTCTTAGACCACTGCTACCTACTTGCCCGCAGTGTGCTACGCACTTTCATAGGCCCCGTCTATTCTAATTTTCTCTTTATTATACTGCTTAATTCTTATCGCTACCCAGACCGGGCACCGCTGAATCCGTTTCGCACACCATGCCGCTATAGCTAAGATCGGCCCTGATGTTATCTATCTTTAGGAACCTCTTAGAGCTTTGTCGGCACTAAATCTAAGGCCTAAAATCTAAATCTAAAAGAAAACAAGGAAGGCCAAAAGAAACCCTGCGTAGAACAATCATAAGAGAAAGCTCAACCATGGGTCTGAGAAATAACCAGGACTTGATACAATTAGCAACGGATCGTCAAAAATGGAAATCCATGACCTCTGCCCTATGTGCCGTCTTCGGCCCGAGAGGAAATAAGTAACTAACTAACTAACTAAATCTAAGGCCTTACCCACACATCTCCCTCCTCGGTTTGGTAGTATACAGTCAGATTGGCGCTGTGAAAGGAGTTTCCTCTTTCTCTGAAGGCGTAGTATTTGAACCTCAGGCTTTGACCACTGGGATTGAACCAAGGAGACCTTAGAGACGAGGTACGGCTGCCATTATTGTATGCTACACTCATGTGAAAATCTGAGGAAGAAAACAGCAACTGTTTTTTAAAGAAGTTCTTCATTCGACGCACAATGTTTAGGAGGTGAGCAATGTTCATTCTGAGGCTCGTTGGTCTTTGTAAAAA
>MUZC01001061.1:45759-62355 GCA_002072015.1 Radix auricularia
TGACATCTCACACATTTCTATAATGACATCTCAAACATTTCTATAATGACATCTCACAAATTTCTATAATGACATCTCAAACATTTCTATAGTGACATCTCACACATTTCTATAATGACATCTCAAACATTTCTATAGTGACATCTCAAACATTTCTATAATGATATCTGGAACATTTCTATAATGATATCTCGAACATTTCTATAATGACATCTCAAACATTTCTATAATGACATCTCAAACATTTCTATAATGACATCTCATATTCCAAACATCTCTGTAGCGGCAGGTCCAAACATTTTCTAAGAATTGCCGATTTTAGCGCTGCCTATTTGACAAATGACACACCTCGGCAACGTGTAAGGACAAATGTATCCTAAATAAAATGTACCTATAAATACATAAATAAATATAAATAACAAGTATCGCTATATATAACTCATCTAAGGTTTTGTTCGTCTAGTTAATTAACGTCATATCATTTACAGCCGATACGCATCATGACATTTCCCTTCGATTCGAAAACGATTTATTCCGTAGGAAAAACAAAAACAAACAACTATTAAAATGCCCCCCCCCCCAACCCGAAAAAAAAATTATTCAAACCTTTAAAGGCGTATCTATAGGAAAAGGTTTTAAGATTTTGTGCTTTTGTTGTTTTATTGTGAATTTATTTTTGTTTTTCAAATAAAACAACTTACCTGATTTGTTCTTATATGTGTGATCCATGATATTTGATTTGGTGTGTCCAGATTTAGCCAATCTCCATGGGCTTGTCTTATTGTAAACGGTATGTCGAACCATTCGGCAAGTGTTACCATTTTCAAAATCACACGTATACTTTCGATCTCAATAAGAAAAAATACAGTGAGGAAAAAAAAACGTCTTAAAATAAAACTGTCAAATATCTCAGTGGTCCCCAACCCCCGGCCCGTGGAGCAGCAACGGTCCGTGGAACAAAGGGTAACGGGCCGTTGAACAAATAGTACCGGGCAGTGGAACAATTGGTACCGGTTCGTTGAAAAAATGGTACCGGACAGTGGAACTAATGGTACCGGACAGTGGAACAAATGGTACCGGACAGTGGAACAAATGGTACCGGACAGTGGAACAAATGGTACCGGACAGTGGAACTATTGGTACTGGACAGTGGAACAATTGGTACTGGACAGTGGAACAATTGGTACTGGACAGTGGAACAATTGGTATACTTTAACAAATCATACTGAAACTTGTAGTATAATAATAATAATAGTTATATCTTAAGTCTTGTCTAAGTCTACGTTTCTTAAGCCTTAAACCTGACCTTACCGAAAATGAGAATTTTAATCTTAGTCTTAGTAATAACCTCACTACTATTAATAGTTTGAAGGACATTTACATCAACCAACACACATGCTAAAAATCATAGTAATATATCAATAATTATAATCACAACAACACTCAGCACACTGACTGCACCTCTATCTTAAGTACAATAAATTTTCAATAAAGGAAATTACTCAAAAACAATGAAAAAAAATATGTAGATACAGGCAAAAGCACTTAATTTTAATCTTGCTTCTCCCCGGCGACATAGAACTTAACCCAGGCCCAGTATCATCTAAATGCCAAATTTGTACAATGGCATGCCATAGTAAATAAGGAGCAATTCAGTGTGACATCTGCAATAAATCATACCACACAGTTTGCCTGCATGCTAATACACCCAAGTACATATCAATAGGCCTAGGAAATAAATATGCATCTACATAAATTGTGGATTGCCCTAAATAAATTCAGACTTTTTATGTTTAGGGACCTGATAATACCTCAAACTTTTACAGTGTTTTGTCTCATTCAAATATAAAAAACCCACACGAGAAAATCAGACCTTCCACACAAACCCATAAAAATAGACATAATAATAACAAATCTAATAATACTAATTACCAAGGAGTCACAATAAATGAGAAACTATCATGGAATCGCCATGTCAATGAAGTTATTAAGAAATCAAACAAAACCTTAGGTTTTATAAAAAGAAACTTTTACAAATGTGATAAAGATATAAAACTAAAATGCTACCTCCCCCTGGTGAGACCTATACTAGAATAGGCATCTTCTGTATGGGAAAACATTGATTACCAAAGAAAACATTGATAAACTAGAACAAATTAAAATAGAGCTACAGGATTCCTCACTGCAGAATATTTAAAACTGACAAGAGTAACACCATTAGTTAAATCATTTAACCTTGAAACACTAGAGGATAGAAGAACCAAGAGTAAATTAATAATTTTACATGAAGCTATAAATTCTAATTTAGAAATACAACACAGAGAAAACTTAATACAACCCTCAGATTTGAGATAAGGATAAAAACACCTTTCTTATTCCGCATGCAAGAACAAACACATACAATTTTCTCGCTTCCTGTCCAAAATTTGGGCGTGGAATTTGCCTGAGGAAACCAGGAAAGCTAACACTTTATCACCATTTAAAACTCTAATAAGAGTGCAGGACTAAACACAAACCAAAGATAAACGAAGGCTGCAATAATCTCCTGTATAGTAGGAACGTCTGCAACAAATAAGATATAAGATAGAAGATTTGTATAAACAATTAACTCCGCCGCCCAACCCCAACAACCCTTCCCCTAGTCATTATGCCACTGTAAAGTTCTCAAATTTTACCGATCCGCGGCGTTAAAAAGATTGGGGACCACTGAAATATCTTATGTATCTTTAAAGGAAAAATAAATAGAACATTATAAATTTATGTCTAAAATAATAAATGTTAAGCTATAACAAAGGCAGATTGAAATTATAAACTATGTTAATTAAAAAAATAGAAATTCAATCAGGGTAAAAACAAGTTGTTAACTAGAGCATGTCAACCAGAACTTCAACAAAACGATACGAAATGGAATTCAAATTAATTTTCAATATTAAATCAGTCGAGTGTTTTAGATTTTTAAAGTTTGATTATCGTGAAAGACAGTTAAGCTAGTATTTTTTCTGTATGGAATGATAAGTTAGTGTTATTTACAATTTTGAAAAGACATATTTAAAATAAACAGTAGCTTTCTTGTCTGTAAACTGTAAATTCAAGTGATTAAGATTGTACCATGTTTTAGCCAAAATCCCCTCAGGTGGTACCATGTCTTAGCGAAGTTCCTCTTGGACGGTACCATGTTTTATCCAAGATCCTCCCAGGTGGTACGTGTAAAACAAAATCCTTCAGATTGCACCATGTCTTAGCCAAGATCCTTTCAGACTGCACCATGTCTTAGCTAAGATCTTCAAAGATTGCACCATGTCTTAGCCAAGATCCTTTCAGACTGCACCATGTCTTAGCCACGATCCTTTCAGACTGCACCATGTCTTAGCTAAGATCTTCAAAGATTGCACCATGTCTTAGCCACGATCCTTTCAGACTGCACCATGTCTTAGCCAAGATCCATTCAGACTGCACCATGTCTTAGCCAAGATCCTCTCGGACGGAAACCATGTCTTAGCCAAGATCCTGTCAGATGGTACCATGTCTTTGCCAAGATCTTGTCAGATGGTACCGTGTCTTTGCCAAGATCTTGTCAGATGGTACCGTGTCTTTGCCAAGATCTTGTCAGATGGTACCATGTCTTTGCCAAGATCTTGTCAGATGGTACCATGTCTTTGCCAAGATCTTGTCAGATGGTACCATGTCTTAGCCAAGATCTTTTCAGATGGTACCATGTCTTAGCCAAGATCTTGTCAGATGGTACCATGTCTTTGCCAAGATCTTGTCAGATGGTACCATGTCTTAGCCAAGATCTTGTCAGATGGTACCATGTCTTAGCCAAGATCCTGTCAGATGGTACCATGTCTTAGCCAAGATCTTGTCAGATGGTACCATGTCTTTGCCAAGATCTTGTCAGATGGTACCATGTCTTAGCCAAGTTCCTCTCAGATGGTACCATGTCTTTGCCAAGATCTTGCGCTACCTTAGACAGGGATTGCGCGCTACCTCAGACAGGGATAAGCTCACTCACACGCTTTTCATTACAGGCTAGAGAAAATTTTGCATCCAAAACAAAAAATGTGTAACTTTACACGACATCGATGGAACGCAAACGGTAAGTTTGTCGATCATATGATTTCTTAGCAAGATCCCCAGTTATTTGGTTGCCTAGCTGTTTGGAATTTAAGACTCATATTTAGAACTTGTCTATAAAATGTAGGTTTTCTTGCCACTTTTCAAAGCTTTTCTGACCATGTATTGCTTATAAAATCTTACCGGTACAGAGTTCATCAATGTTGTTGCAGTCGACTACTAAATTACACCAGCTTGAACGGGAGTAACATGTGCTGATATTCTTTCGTAAACAATGGTATTCGTCATGGAAACAGCCTGGGGATAAAGAAATACAAGTTGCCTTTAAAATTTTAATCCCATACACCTCATAGATATAAATCTATATATATTTAATTCTCATCATGGTTCAACCATGCCGGACACCAAGCAAGCTGTCTGACCCAACCGACCAATCAGATTGCAAGAAAAGGGGCTGTATAAAAATTAGCGCCCATTAAATCATTCAAGGTTAATTAAAAATTTTTTTTTTGTTTGCAGTTGTTTCGGACTGCCCCGAATACTTGTCGTTGTCGTGGTTGTACATTTTGGCATTAGGAGTCTCCATTTACTAAATGTTCTATGCGGCAATCGTCGTAAATTTATAATCAGTTTTACCTAGAATCTACAAGTTATTGAGAGATACATACACGCCACTAAAACATCTTATCATTAACTCAGCAACGTTCTGTGCAGCGGCGTCACTAGGGGGGGTGCGGACCCCACTGGTTTAAATCCTCACAAGGGGTGACTGACACCAAAATTTTAAATTTTGTATGTTATCGTTATTTGACTCTGGTAGACTTTGAGAGGACCTTAACGGGGCAAGTCGCTAGGTGTTGACACCATGAGTTACCCCTCTGGGCGGCACCTACCCTAGTGACGCCTACGGTGCGCTGTCTGTCTATCACTCTGCCAAACTCTCGAAGACCCCAAAAAGACACATATCCTTTAACCGGTCTGAAATTCATCTGTTAGCAAATTAATGTTTTTCAGGTGACCATAAGAAAGAAAAAAAAAGGAATCTCACCTCGATCTTGGCATCTTCCTTTAAGCAGCCAGATGTCGTCTAAAGAGAAGATTCCCTCGTACACCTGAAAACGTATTTGAACTGGACCAGGATTTACCTCGAAGGAGTACATTAGCCACCTGTCCTCCTCCAATTCCTTTGGTATTTAAAATATAGTAAAAACATTATAATTTAAATTTAAAAAAGAAAATGTTCCATCATTGCAATTAAATATGTCTAGGAATTCGAGTTCTTAAATCAAGTGTCCCGTTAAATTAAATACAGTTTCTCAGAAATCAACTGGGGTTTATTTATTTATAAAAATACGTTACATTGTAAGCGTCTGAACTTAAATTTTCACTAATCAGCAAGGGTAGTTGATGTTTCAAAGAAGCACACACACACACACACACACACACACGCACGCACGCACGCACGCACGCACGCATGCGCGCACGCACGCACGCACGCACACACATATACATGCATGGGTGACAAAAAAAAAGAAAGTTTTCAAAGATTCATTAAAATCAAGATGAATGACGTCACACAACTGGGGGAGGGATGGGGACTGGAGGATGGTCACGCATTTGTGACGATGCGGGATGAGAGGGAGGGGAAACTTTAAGAAATGTGACGTCCAATAAATGAAACGTGCTATTTTAAATATTTTGTTATTTTCAATTTATTTTATGACGTTCTATATGGCTTTACGCGTGTTACAATACTAGAAATTAGAGTGCAGACTTACACTGAATACTAGGGCTGCGGAAATTACCGATTAATTTCTCGATTAATCGGTAAAATTTTTTTATCGATTAAAATTATTTTAATCGATAAATAATAAGATAAAATAGCAATTAAAAAGAAAGATAATGTTTCAATTTTTTTCCGATTTATTAATAAATAATTAATTGTTAATAATTAATAATACTTTTTTTTTTAACGTACAAACTTCTCCATCTAAAGGAAATATGACCAACTTGAAAACTTTAAGTATCCTGTTTTATAAGGACAATGATATAAAAAATACATTGTTAATTAATTAACAATAACAAAATGTAAATTCATTGACATTATATTGAACTTTTTATATTTAAATATATCTTCATCAATATTATAGTTGTATAATTAATGTAAATATATAGGTATGGGCTTTTTAAAAAATGCCATCAAAGGTCACAAAATGTGAAAGAAGACAACATAGTGAAAAAAGTGATTATGAGGTCTTAGACAAAATCATGACTTTTGAACCACTTGGGATAAAAAGATGATCTTTATGTTTTTGTTTATCATCAAACAAATTTTATATAGCTGTATTACTTTTATAATTTAAAATTAATTTGAAAATTTCATCCAAGTGCCTAGACTTTAATACGTTATTGAACTTATTTTTATTTCCATGTCCTAAAAATAACTCAATTTAAAAAAAAATTGAATTGCCTGTTTTTATTACTTCCCTTGAAATTTTCAGTTTAATGACGTCATACATCTTTAATTTAAGCCTTAACAAAATTATCGATTAATTAATCGATAATTTTTGAAAAGTTAACGATTAAATTTATTTTAATCGATAACAGCCCCACTAAATACATATTTAAATGACGAAGAAATTAATTTGCAACATGCTAATTTTCAATGAGCAAATATGGCTTTTAGGGAGGGATTTGTTAAAGCTTTGTGACGTCATATCGGAGGGAGGCGTCTAATTTTTTGACACAAAATGTGACGAGGTTGGAGGGAGTTAAAAATGGGACAAAATCGCACGGCTTAATTCAAGGATGGCTCCTCGCCCCGTTAGGAAAATATCGCCACTCATTGCGTACACCATTCTGTTGTTGTTCCTATTTTATCTTTTAAAAATCTACGCCTCATCTACGAACCTGTTTGAAATCTTGCACTTTGATTGTTTCATTGCCATTAAAATAATACACTCCACCGATGGTGTTCCTGGGAATCTTCTCGATGATGTACACGGCAATGTAATTAAAACGCAGACAGTGGACTTCAGACACGTTGACCAACGGTGATACCATTGTTGCGTTTGCGGACAAAGAGACCCAATGACCTAAGGGGGAGAGAGAGAGAGAGAGTCGGGAATTCAAATAATATATTTAAACGAGGTTTTCTTTGCGTTTCTTCTACCTATTAAACAGCATGGGATGACGTTTTCAAAACAATCAACACGTTCTTTGCCCACACGCTTTCTAAAACCTCACACATTCTGGGCTACACGCTTTCTAAAACCTCACACATCCTGGGCTACACGCTTTCTGGAATAAATAAATTATATGCCCACACATGGGACGCGGTGGTCGAGTGGTAGCGTGCTCGACTGTCGTACCGATGGTAATGCGTGGAACCCCTATAGCCGTGGCCTTTGACCGCTGCATCACTTGCCAACAAATCATCTCTCATGTTCTGTGGACGCAATTATCTTCTGCATAGAAGGAGTGTCTGTATTTCTAAGATAAGACACTTTCTAAAACATCATACTTTCTGAAATTAACAAGCTATTTAATTTTGATTTGTTGATAACTTACGCCAACCAGTCTAATGGCCTACCGACAGCACTTTGAGAAGCATTGATGGTTTAAAAAGGAAAAAAAAAAGTAAGCCACCAAATGTTTCAGTGGAATTTTTTATTTAAAGCTACAATTTTGATAGGACGTCACATTTCTTCAACCCCCTCCCTCCCCGCGTCACGCATCGTCACAAAAGTGTGACACCTCCCCAGGTGTTTGACGTAATTTATGGATGGCCCCTAATAAGTTATTAGCCCACACACATTCTAAAACCACACACTTTCTGAAATTATAAAGTTTTTTGCCCGCACAAATTCTAAAACCACACACTTTCTGAAATTAATAAATTATTAGCCCACAAAATATATACAACCACACATTTGCTGAGAAAAATAAACAATTTCTTGACCAACACTTTTTATAACAACACACTTCTGGAAACACACATCATCTTGATCAACTTACTCGACACACTCACTTCGTCGGTCAAAACTCTTGCTTACCCTTTACACAGCTTTTGCTAGATCACTTAAAGCTTATTTATCCTAAGCTTATTGCCGTTGAGTCAATTATTAGGCAGAACACAAGAAATTTTATTAATCATAGTTGCGTCACTAGGGGGGTGCGGAGGGGGCGGGCCACCCCGGGTGACACCATCAGGGGGGTGACACCAGACTGTAAAATTATATATATTCCCGTTATTTGGCCCTGGAAAACTCGGAGGATTTCTATGGCTTAAATCATGAGGGGGGGACACCATGAGCTACCGCCCCGGGTGACACCATGAGCTACCGCCCCGGGTGACACCAACCCTAGTGACGCCTCTGATCATAGACTTAAGAAAAGAAATCGTATTGAGTTATATCTTCATAAGTTTGGTAACATGAAATCAGCGTCAAAAACAGCACAGCTAATCGATTTCTACAGACAAGTCAGTTCTGTCAGTCAAATCATTGTAACATGACTTGTTCACGGGGTTCTATCATGACTGAATAAAGTACTAAGTTAAAAAAAATAAACTTACTGTAAATCACTGGGAAAAAATGTTTAAAAGAAGAGAGTACAGATAAATAAAAAGAACATTCATAGAGTAAAGTGTTTGTGACGGTTCTAAAAACATAAATACTAGTTTTTAATATTTTGTAAAATTAAAGCCGAGTTGCACTTGGTAAATTGGCAAAAATCTCACCTAACATAACGGTGTTCGAGTGGCAGCGCTCCCGACCTAGCGCACCGACGGTCACGGGTTCGAATCCATGCGAAGGCAAAGATTTGTTCCCGAGGCATAGGGCGTCCCGGAGTCCATTCACCTCCGAATGGGTACCTAACTTTAGTTAGGCGGCTGGGTAATGCGTGGAGCCCTCATAGCCGCGGCCTGTGGACGCTGCACCACCTGCCATCCGATCATCGTTCAAGGTCTGTGGGCGAATTTATCTTCCGCATAGTCTGTATATCAAAGATAAGAGAATATACCTGGATAGCCACCCACGGTGTGGTCAAACAAGGGGTAATTTCCGCCGATTTTCTCCTCAACACCTGCCAGGTGTCTCCAATCCCCTGTCAGCGTGAAGCCCGAAAAGAACTCCGTGTCGAATGTACTGTTGAAGCCGATATCTGAGGACGTACAGAGCACTTCATCTATCCGTTCAAAACCAACTAAAAAATTACTATTAAATGAGCGTTCAATAATGAGGCTAGTTATTTTTAAGTTGGGAATTTCCGATTGATAAAAACACGTTATTTTTAGACCTATAGTTATACGTATGACATTATACCTTGAAAAAACTCTGTGTCGAATGTACTGTTGACGCTGATTTTTGAGGACGTACAGAGCACTTCATCTGTTCATTCAAAACCAACTAAGAGCTACTACTAAATTAGCGGGTTTTTTAAAAATAAAATGAAACCAGTTGTATATTGACTGGGAATTTCCAATAAAAAAAAAAAAAAAAAAAAAAAAACAACTTTATTTTAGACTAACAGCTATGAAATTATACTTTACAATTAAGGTGATGAAATGAACATGAAATATTTTGCTCGAGCCTTAGCGTTAATTCGGGGTTTAAGTTTATATTGGACGTAGCTTAAATGACGTCACAAAATTTTAGGCCGATTTCCATATCCTGTCTCATCCCACGTCGTCACAAAGAGTTAAACCCTCCTGAAATATGACGTCCTCTAACAAACTGTACCCTCCTCAAACGTGACGTCCACTAACAAACTGTACCCTCATCAAATATAACACCCTCTAACAAACTGTACCCTCCTCAAATATGACGTCCTCCAAAAAACTGTACCCTCCTCAAATATGACGTCTTCTAACAAACTGTACCCTCCTCAAATATGACACCCTCTAACAAACTGTACCCTCCTCAAAAATGACGTCCTTTAACAAACTGTACCCTCCTCAATTATGACGTCCTCTAACAAACTGTACCCTCCTCAAATATGACGTCCTCTAACAAAATGTATCCTCCTCAATTATGACGTCCTCTAACAAACTGTACCCTCCTCAATTATGACGTCCTCTAACAAACTGTACCCTTCTCAAATATGACGTCCTCTAACAAACTGTACCCTCCTCAAATATGACGTCCCCTAACAAACGGTACCCTCCTCAATTATGACGTCCTCTAACAAACTATACCCTCCTCAAATATGACGTCCTTTAACAAACTGTACCCTCCTCAAATATGACGTCCTCTAACAAACTGTACCCTCCTCAAATATGACGTCCTCTAACAAACTGTACCCTCCTCAAATATGACGTCCTAAAGTTTGGCGCCCCCCCCCCTCCTAAAAGCCATATTTCCTAATTGAAAACGAGCATGTTCCAAACGACTTTATAGCCCTTTAAAATTCTTGTTTGCGGTAAGGCTGCACTCTATGATCGTAATAGGCTTGAATACAAGTAAAATGTCATTTAAAATAATTGTAAGAATTCAAGTACTTATGTGGAACATTTATTGAAAGTTTAGTTTTTTGATATGACATCAAATACCTATCTCCGCAAACTGTACCCTAAGCAAATACCCACCTCTAACAAACTATACTCTCGTCAAATACCAAACTCTAACAAACTGTACCCTTATCAAATACCAAACTCTAACAAACTGTACCCTTATCAAATACCCACCTCTAACAAACTATACTCTCATCAAATACCAAACTCTAACAAACTGTACCCTTATCAAATACCAAACTCTAACAAGCTGTACCCTTATCAAATACCAAACTCTAACAAACTGTACCCTCATCAAATACCCAACTCTAACAAACTGTACCCTTATCAAATACCCAACTCTAACAAACTGTACCCTCATCAAATAACCACCTCTAACAAAATGTACTCTCATCAAATACCCACCTCCACATATTTGACCCTCATCACTGCCGTCGCCGCAATCATCCACATTGTCACACACAGATCCCTTGCGGACCAGACAGTTGTCGTTTTTACACGTGAACACACATACTGTAGCATAGAGATTATGATCAATAAACATAAAATAACAACCGAAAATATAATGTTGCTGATATTGCACCTGAAAGCAGGGGCGTCTCTAGGGATGGGCGCGTGTGGTTGTCTGGGGTGGCATCGGGGGACACCAAAATTTAAAATTCTGGATTTTCTAGGTTTCTTTCGGTTCTGAAAGACTTAAGTGAGGTCTACGGGTAAGTCATGATGGGGTAACACCATGAGCTCAAGCACTGGGTGACACCATGAGCTACCGCACCGGGTGGCACCATGAGCTACCACACTGGCTGACCCCATGAGCCACCGCACTGGCTGACAACATGAGCTACCGCACTGGCTGACACCATGAGCTACCGCACTGGATGGCACCATGAGCTACAACACTGGCTAACACCATGAGCTACAGCACTGGATGACACCATGAGCTACCGCACTGGGTGACACTTGGGCTACCGCACTGGGTGACACCATGGGCTACCGCACTGATTGACATCATGGGCTACCGCACTGGGTGACACCATGAGCTAACGCACTGGGTGACACCATGAGCTACCGCACTGGCTGACACCATGAGCTAACGCACTGGCTGACACCATGAGCTAACGCACTGGCTGACACCATGAGCTACCGCACTGGCTGACACCATGAGCTAAAGCACTGGCTGACACCATGAGCTAAAGCCCTGGGTGACACCATGAGCTACCGCACTGGGTGACACCTTGAGTTAAAGCACTGAGTGACACCATGAGCTAAAGCCCTGGGTGACACCATGAGCTAAAGCCCTGGGTGACATCATGAGCTAAAGCACTGGGTGACACTATGAGCTAAAGCCCTGGGTGACACCATGAGCTAAAGCACTGGGTGACACCATGAGCTAAAGCACTGAGTGACACCATGAGCTAAAGCACTGGGTGACACCATGAGCTAAAGCCCTGGGTGACACCATGAGCTAAAGCCCTGGGTGACACTATGAGCTACCACACTGGTGACACGAAGCCTAGCTACATCTCTATCCTGAAAATATACCTCATATTTTACCTGGTATAGTGCATAATATATACCTGGCATTTGTAGATGATATTATATGAAACGCTAGTAAAAATATAAGAATTAGTTTTTATTATATTTGTAATAAGAAAAAACCTTATTTTGAGTAATAATACATGAATTGGTATGAATGGTAAGTATAACAACTGATTTGATTAATATTATCACAATAACTAATAGTAATAGTATAACAATTGGTACTAGTTGCATTAAACGATTTAAAATTTAGTAATAATTATACAAATTATTGGGATTAATAATTGTATAAAAACTAGTATTAGTAATAGTTTAGCAATTAGTACTGGTATTCGTAATAGTATAAGAATTAGTATTACTAGTAAAATAACAATAAACATAAATAATAGGACTGGTAACTATTATTGTAAATTAAATCGTTTAGCCTACCTTTGAAACATTAATGATTAAATTCATGAATTAATCGTTAATTTCGATTCTATCAAGTTTCTCAAAGGAAGTAACAAAAACAGGTATTGACATATTTGTTTTATTGAATTATTTACACTGTCTCATAGACATAGAAAAGAAAATATTTTGAACCTTTTAAAACTGCTATGGACTGTAGTACCACGTTTCTCAGCGATACAGTTTCTGTGATCTGGGCTATGGCTATTTTATTGCTTATTAATTATATTTTTAATAAATTGAAACAAAATATTAGAAATATTTTCTTAAACTTAAATTGAATTTTCGTCGATTAAAGTTATTTTAATGGAAATTTAATCAATTAAATTTTTTAAATGATTAATCGATAAATTAACCGTTAATTTGTGAAGCCCTAATTAATAACATTTAATAACATAAAATTTAATTTGAATTAATAATAGTATTAAAATTAGTATTAGTCACAGTTTAACAATCAGCGCTACGCTTATTAAAAAGTATTACAAATAGCATCAGTAAATAGTACTACAATTTTCATTAGCACGAATCGTGCCACTGAATCACCGACTTACCCGCTGTGCTCGTTATCCAATTAACATTAGTCTGCATCGTCGTGAATGTAATTGTTGTTGTTTTCATACAGTCGGTGCGCACTGGCGATGCAATGCCCAGAAGCTTGAACGTGCCAGTCTCATCACTACAGAAAACTGGACTGCCGCTGTCCTCCTGAAGAGCCGTAGGGAAGTGTTTCAAGAACTCAAACTCTATAGTTTAAACAGTGTTTACATTCAAATACCGGACTCAAGTTTTTAAAAATGTGTCAGGAGCCCAATTCGGCCGGATTTAGGAAGTAAAATCCGACCGGAGCCAGATTTGTTTTTAAAAAAAAAAGGCTGGATTCCGTATTTTCTGGAGCCGGAGCTTTTATCAATATACATAATTTGCAATGTCACGTCCGTCTGTCCCGTGCCGACCGGAAGCTACTACTTTTAGAAAGCAGTGCTCCAAAAATAATTCTTTTCGAAAGTCAGCATAAAATGGTTAAATTTGGAAATAAATGAATAAAACAAAAGTAAAAACAAAAAACAAAAAAAAAAACAACAAAAAAAAAATTTCAAAAATGAAAGTTTTATATAACATTTTTTTTCTGATGAACATTAGTACAAAAATAAAAATAGATTGCCGCTGAAGTATATTTATTTTGAAAACTTCCGTCATTTTTGACGGGTTATACCCTAGTATAGGTATATTTATTATCTCACCTCTACCATGAAATTCTATTGAAGTTACTTGAAGGAACATTCGATCCGTCAGAACATCTTAGGAATCGTGTCACCCATTGCGTTTGGTCACGGCTTACCCCATAGAGATCCTCCCCATCTGCCAGTGCCCCCCAACCCAAAAAGAGGAGCAAACAGAACGTTACCCTTGTGATGGTGTCACCCCATATTATTGTGTCATCCGGTGTGGTCCATATTACCCGCACCCCCCGCCGCCCCCAGCGATTTCTCTGTCTTTATTTACCCCCCTCCCCAATTCCCCACAAACTACCACCATGAACTCTTGATCACGACCCTTATTAGTGCTAACTTTTGAGAAGTTTAGTGGCCGGGCCGTTAAGACATTGTTTTGTAAGAGCCGTGTTTTACCCCCCTCCCCATTCCCCACAAACTACCATCATGAACTCTTGATCATGACCCTTATTAGTGCTAACTTTTGAGAAGTTTAGTGGCCGGGCCATTAAGACATTGTTTTGTAAGAGCCGTGATTTACCCCCCTCCCCATTCCCCACAAACTACCACAATGAACTCTTGATCATGACCCTTCTTGAGAAGTTTAGTGGCCGGGCCATTAAGACATTGTTTTGTAAGAGCCGTGTTTTACCCCCCTCCCCATTCCCCACAAACTACCACCATGACCTCTTGATCATGACCCTTATTAGTGCTAACTTTTGTGAAGTTTAGTGGCCGGGCCATAAAAACATTGTTTTGTAAGAGCCGTGTTTTACCCCCCTCCCCATTCCCCACAAACTACCACCATGAACTCTTGATCATGACCCTTATTAGTGCTAACTTTTGAGAAGTTTAGTGGCCGGGCCATTGCAACATTGTTTTGTAAGAGCCGTGTTTTATCCCCCTCCCCATTCCCCACAAACTACCATCATGAACTCTTGATCATGACCCTTATTAGTGCTAACTTTTGAGAAGTTTAGTGGCCGGGCCATTAAGACATTGTTTTGTAAGAGCCGTGTTTGTTGTGAAGACGTTGTTTAAGAATTCTGCACTGAGTTTGAAGACAGTGAGATTTTGTTTTTTGAGGTGAACTCAGGGTCACTCAGAGGCGTCGCTAGAGTTGGTTTTCACCCGGTGCGACCCACTCAATGTGGCGCCCCGTCACGACTTATCAAATTGTCCTCTCTGAGTCTGTCTGTGCCAAAATAACGGGAAAAACCTGAATTTTTACATTTTGGTGTCATCCCCTTGTGATGGTGTCACCCAAAACCCCATAGTCACGCCCCTGGAGCGGCTATTTATATGAAATGGGAAGGCTATTAAAAAGTCAGTTGTAGTCCACACCAATGACTGGTGTTTTGTTTGATTCGTGCAGTCCTGTTAGACTGTTACATGATTAAGCCAACTTTCCTACAATACCTACAGCATTCGTGTATGTGAGACCTTCCATGTTTGTTTCTTACAGAGTGAATTACTTGCCAAACAAAACTACATCATGATGATGGTTTCATGCCATGAACAAAGTTAGTGTCACGAAATGGGGTTGGGGTGGCAAGGGTTAATTTTATAGACCATGCCAACATTGAGAGTACAAACATTTAAAGCTCAGAAATAGATTTCTAGGTTAAACAACCCGTAAAAAAACAATTTTTAAAAAACTATTAATCACTTAATATATGAGACAAAACTAAACGTTATGCTTATGTTCCATATAATACGCACCACGTAACAGAATCGCACTAACATTTACAGGTCGGGAACGTTTTATAAAAATATGTTTTATATAATACGCACCGTGCGAGAGATTAGTATAAACATGTACATGCCACATAGATTTACATAGATATTATCTAAAAAATCATTAATTTAATTACAGTACATTAGATCGATCTGAAATTTTGATAGAATGCGTTGTTAGGTGACAAAAGTCTTTGTGCCAAATGTCAGCTCGATAGCATCACGAAAGGTGGTTAAATTTTTACTTTTGTTTTTCCCCGCGGGATCACGACAGACATGTTGACAGACAAGACTAAAGCTAATGTAAGGTAACAAAAAAATCTGATGAGTATTGTGACATACTTTGCTAATGTTCATTTTATGTCACATAGCAAAAGATTGACATTTAGTTGTACTAACTGGCCGTTCATAGGTGACGTCACGAACCTAGAGGGGGATGATTGTCTCACATTTGTGAAGATGTGTGACTGTCAGGAAAACATTATGGAGCTATTGGGTTTTCCCTGACATGTCAATGTTGTTACTTGTGTTTGGTGCGGTGCGGTGCGCGCGGTATGAAAGAGTATGACGTAATAGTGTGAACGTGACGTAGTGAGAAGGCAGTTGTTGTTGTGTGAGAGAGAGAGAGGTCGGTTGGTACATGGAGATGTACTATGATTAATAAAGATTCCTGTTAGTACAAGGGCTTTGTGTTCGGTCTGTGCGCGCAAGTTGGCGGCGAAGTAACGATCAGAACCCCTAGACAACGAATCCCCGACAGTGACGAAGGGAGGGGTGTTTAAGAACTGTGATGTCACATCGAAATTAGAAACCTCAGATACATTTTTCACTTGAGTATATGATTTGCTTACAATTTATTTATTGACGCTCTACTCGGCCTAACGAGTGTTACGATATTAGAGTGCAGGCCTACTCTAAAAAAAATAATTCTGAAATTACGAGAAAAGGGATTTAAAATACGCTTATTATAAAATAGAAAATGCGACTTTTAGTTGGGGTAGGAGGCAATCTTTGTGACGACATATTATAGGAGGGTCTAACTTTTTGTGACGCTGTGCGATGAAAACGGGGGGG
>MUZC01001061.1:67763-80674 GCA_002072015.1 Radix auricularia
TATCTATCTATCTATCTATCTATCTATCTATCTATCTATCTATCTATCTATCTATCTATCTATCTTTCTTTCTATCTATCTATCTATCTATCTATCTATCTATATACATATATTAAAATAATAATAATAATTTATCATTTCTGAAATAGACTAAGTGATTGTGACGAAAATTATGGGACGCCCCAACTCGGGCGAAATTCCGTGCTGCAACCCGTAACAGGAAGACAAAGGCGAAGGAATGAAAATTCGTTTTATTGCTCCGTTATTTGTGAAAATCTACAACTTCATTTAATTTTTTTTTTTGGTCTGGAGTACCGTAAAAATAAATTAAAACCCAATATACGAAATTCAATCTTTTCACAACAGTAATTTAGGTAAAATTTTTCCCGATCCGATAATGAATAATTTAAAAGAGAAAGCATTTATTACTTTTTCAAAAATTTGCTAAATTTTGACAAAAATATTACAAAAGCAAATAAACATTTCGTGACCTCCGAACATTTGCTTGATTAAAAAAAAAATTGAATGATTTAACCGAAAATCCCTAATACCGAAAGAAATATTTATTACAGTTTCCTTTTTTTCCTTTCACTCATTTTTTTCTGATTGAAATTTACTTGGAATGTAAACTAACATAGTGACATTACACTTGAAATACAAATTGTGACACAGTATGCGCAATACAGATAGCTAAAAGACTTAAGATTAAACCTGTTCTAGTTTCTTAATGTTTGTTATCTATGAGACTCATTGTTCAGAATAGTAAAGAAAGGTCTACTCAACAATAGTAGACATTACCTCACACAGTGTCTCTGACAGTATCTAAGACAGTATATCAGACAGTATCTCGGACCTCCAGTATTTAAGACAGTTTCTAAGACAGTATCTCACAAAGTACCTAAGGCAGTATCTAAAACAATATATCAGACAGTAAGACAGTACATCTGACAGTATCTAAAACAATATATCAGACAGTAAGACAGTACATCTGACAGTATCTAAAACAATATATCAGACAGTAAGACAGTACATCTGACAATATCTAAAACAATATATCAGACAGTAAGACAGTACATCTGACAATATCTAAAACAATATTTCAGAAAGTAAGACAGTATATCTGACAGTATCTAAAACAATATTTCAGAAAGTAAGACAGTACATCTGACAGTATCTAAGACAGCATATCTGACAGTATCTAAGACAGTATTTCGGCATTTGTATTATCAATACAGGCACTCATTCTATACAGAAGATTATTGCGTCCTACGTTGTAATAAGAATGTTTAGGCGAGGGAAGTAGCGTTCACACTCAACGGCTATGAAGGACCACGCTATCCCCGGCCGCCCTTTTTTCTCTAACTACTGTCAGGTACCCATCCGAAGCTGGCTTGACTCAGGAATATCCTTGGCGCATGGAACAAATTCCCTCTACCTTCCACAGATTTGAACATTTGACCATCGGTACGCCAGCCAAGCGCGCATGTCAATCGACCACCATACCCAATAATAATGTTTTATTTTTTACATTCAAGAAATTATCTTTTTTTGTAATAATAATAAAAAAAAAAAAGATTCACTGAGCAAAATTGCTAGTTATAGTTTTTGAATCAAGAATACATTTAATTTAAGAAAGATGAGTACTTATTTAAAAAACCAACTTACTCAGCGCAATATGCAGACGTTATTATAAAGTTTTCGTTGTAAATCGCACCGGCACAAATCAACTCCTTGTTGCTCTCAGAGACTATTTGTACCAACCACGGCCACTGACCAGGCACGGACATTTCTACTTCAGTCCTTGGTACCGGCTCTTTTGAATGGCCACACACTGTCATGTGATTGAGAGCGTTAGGTTTTTTTCTCTTCTTTAAATAATATTCCTTAATTTATGGTATATTTCTATAAATATGATGAATAATATATAGTTCATCGATTTAAAATTTAAAAAAAAGTGCTATCAGTTTTCCTTTTATAAATAATTAATTAAAAAAATATTTTTAAAATGTCCGTATCAACTGAGCTGTGGTAAGTCTATATTAAATGCTCCTAATGGGCTGTCCATGAATGATTTCAAGCAATTTCGGCCGATTTTCCCCTCCCCCAATCTCGTCGAGGAAAGCTAGACGACCCTTCCAAATGACGTCACAAAGACCCCCCCCCTTTCGAGACCTGTATTATCTATTTGAAAAGCTGGTTTGACAACATAAAGGAATGGACAGGGATGGGGATTAAGGAAATTTGCTGGCAGCCGCCAATCTGTTGATGTTTTCATGCGCTCCCCCCCCCCCAACGACCGCAATGGTCGTGGGACTGATTATGATATAATTTTGAAGAAATATTGATGTAAACTTTTAAAACGCCTACCTCATTTTGCCCCTAATGTTTCAGTACCTACCATTTGGAGAACATTCCAAGGAGATGACCTTTCCCTTTGGACATGTTGGTCTGAAACATTCATCAAAGGACTTTATATTAATAATAAACAACTTCCCCTTTACTTTACAGAAGGTATTATTGGAGTTGTCATGGGAATTTGCAACTGTTAAGAATTATGGTCCCCGATCTTAGTAATCCTATCTAAATCAGTGCCTATCTAACTTATAAGTATGGCGGACCGGCAGGACATTTCTTCATTGCATCATGGGCGGTGCAACATTTTCCCTGTTCTAAATTAAATGTAAGCGAAATGTCAAATAAATTTTTATTTTAATTGTTTCATTGTATGTGCTTTTTGGAAGAAAAAAAAAAGAAAAAAAACCAAAAACAACAAAAATTTAAAAAAAATTGTAATCTTCTATAGATCTAACAGTGATTGCAAACTTTTTTTTTGTTGGGCCGCGTGTGAGAAATTTAATTAAGACCTAATTTTATATCGTAAAATGCCGAAACGAAAAGCCTGCCGGCTGATGAGGTTCAGCGTGACGTCTCTTGCCATCACTCTTCTGTATGGTTAGTACTTACGGTTGAAAATTGAAAATTAGAATATTTGTTTCGTTCCTTTGTAGAAAACTTCTGCTGACCGGCGGCGGATGGCTCATGTACCGGCACCTTTTGAGAAGCACTGATTTAAAGGGCAGAAAAACGAAGGTACTTTTTGCTAAAACGTCAGTGCAGGGAAAAAATTGCACTTGTTCATCGTGCAATGAAAAATTCTTGCCTGTCAACCAATTTAAGATGTTTCAGAAGCAAAGAAGTAAATGAAAATAGATTATGCTTTTGGTGCTTAAGGGGATTTTTCAATAACGGATATTTTAAATATGTTTTCAACTGCTATCATCGTTGAAGTGTTGCATGCCTTTACCTATTACGGAAATATGTATGAGCATTAGTGATTTTCAATTTTTATATAGCACATATAAGAAAAAAAAAACGTTTTTGTGAATTTTAAAATTAATTTACGCGCATTTTCGTCGTGACAGGGTACCCAACAACTTCCAAATTATTTTTTTGTTTTTACCTACACGATGAATTGGAGAATTTGTGATGAGTCCGTTTTTAAATATATAAAAAATGTATTTTTGGGTCCCCCGGCAACCCATGAGTGGGAATGTAACATTTTCTTTCGCCAATTATCATCGGGATATTTTACTCCACAACTTTCTAAAGTTTCATGCTTCTACATACATGAGGAATAGGAGAATTAGTGATTTTAAGTTTTTAAATTTAGGCCCCCAGCCCCCCAGTAAGGGATATTTTAAATATTATTTCATCTGTTAGCATCGTGAAAGTGTGTTTATCAACATCTTAACGTTTCAGGAGTCTACCTACTCGGAAAATAGGAGAATTGGGGATTTTCAATTTTTATATAGCTCATATAATGAAAAAATCATTTTTTTGGGTACCAGCCCCCATGAGGGCAAAATTTTATAATCTCCTTTGCCAATTATAGTTGGAAGCATGTACTCAAAAAATTTCCAAAGTTTCATGCTTCTACCTACACGGCAAATAGAAGAATTAGTTATTTTTAATTTTTATATAGCTCATATAAGGGAAAAAATTGTTTTTGTGGCCCCGGCCCCCTTGAGTATGAATTTCTAAAATCTTTTTCGCCAATTTTGCTCGTAATAGGGTACCCAACAACTTCTCAAAGTTTCATGCTTCTACCTACACGGGAAGTTGGAGAATTAGTGATTAATCAGTGAGTGAGTGAGTCAGTCAGTCAGTCAGGGCTTTCCCTTTTATTGGTATAGATTGAGGCTTGAACAATCAAATAAACTATAACTTACGTTGTTTGGCCATGCGTGACAACACTTGAAGCGTGGCCGAGGTTGATAAGAAATTTTGTTTTATTGAACGTATCTTCAATTTGCTTCCAGCTTTTTATATCGCTTTAAAATTTGGAAAGGAAATAGATTTCATATTTAATCAATTATATTTATTTCCTAGATCTGATAAAATCAAACCCCACTAATGTAATTACAAGTGGTGAGACGAAGTGAAGCTAATGTAGGCTTCTAAATGTAGTAAAGAGATTTAGAATGTCAATATTTTAGCGCTCTCTTATTCGTACATTTGTATGAGACGGGATAGATGAGAAGTGCCATACCCTTAGATATAGGTTAGGTGACAAAGCTTCATCACTACATACATGAGCATTATTCGAAGTAAGCTATAGAAAATGTTGTAAAGAAGCTTCACGTAACAAAAATAATACAGCTAAAGTAACTGAGAAAGTTAACAATGCAAATGACAATCTTACTTATGACCAAGCTTCTTGCAGGCTTCAGTTCCGTAAAAAATTGTAAAGCCCTCACTGCACAAAGTTGCCCATTCTTTTCCATCCACTATTAGCTCTATCGTTTTGAATGTCTCTTCCTGTTTGACTGAAGATTGCAAAATTAGGATATGTTTAAAATGTTAAAGGAAATGAAAGACTCCGCTACTTTACCCACTTCATTGGCTACCCATACAAGCCAGAATTGATTAAAAACTGGCTGTTCTGTGTCACTACTTCTTTTCTGACTCGTGCCCTTCCAATCTTACTGAACTTTTGTCGATCTACGCAAATACGCTACGCTCTACATCAGACACGCATTCTCTGTGTTCCTAAGACAGGAATTAAAACATTTGGCGAAAGGTCATTCTCTTTTTGTGCAGCCAAACAATGGAATTCTCTATCATTACACATCCGTAGTATTTCAACTGCTAAGTCTTTCAAGACTGCTGTTAAGACGCATATTTTCAAAATTAATTTTCAAAACTTATGAAACATTATTTCTTTTTGATGATTAACGTAGCTTATGTGTAACGTAATGCCATTTATGTGCTTACTATGATATGAATGTTTATTTAATTAATATATGTATGCTATTTACTTCATGTAAAGCGCTGTGAGCCAGGCTCCTTGCTGAGATACAGCGCTATATAAATTATCAATTTATTATTATTATTATAATAGTAATCAAATTATGTCACCTTAATTATATAATAGAATTCTCCGAAATCCTAGAAATGTACATTGGCTGTTGTTTATCTGCGCTAATAGTTATTTATTTTAAACCAAGGAACATTTCTTAACAGAACAAAGGCGATTGTTGCGTACTGGGTTCTGGATAACTAAGAGGAAGTCTCGACTCTTGTTCAATGAATATTTCAAGCCTTTATTAAGTCAGCAATATATAAACAGCCACAGATTCAGATACACAAAGGTAGTCATCTAACACTGCCACTTACTCATGAGTGCATGTTCTGACTACCACTCTAGACACTCAAGCAGACCTCGACTGTGTACTAGATCCTAGAGCTAACCGCTCTATCTCCAATGGCTAGTCCTAACTATCTTCTAAGTACATCTTTCTAGGACTCTCTTCTACTATGGCAGTACTCTCATGTGCGTCTCCCCACACACCGCTATATAAAGGCTGTCTTCCTTTATATTTTATATCATCAGGCGTGACTACAACTACCATTATTATGTCTATGTGAGCTCTTCTCCAGTCACTACTTGACCAGAGCCCACAAATTTGTCACAACAATTATTCTCAGCCGGACAGCCGGATTTTGTCGGATTTATGAAGTTAAATTCTTCCGGTGCTGGAGCCGAACTTGTGAAAATTGCTAAATTCCGGATTAGCTGGTGCAGGAGCTGAAATCCGGTACACCCCTAGAACTAGCAAACGACAGCGTGTCCTAGTCCTAGATATGGAATTCAAATTATTTCGGTAAAATATATTGGAAAAAAAAACCTAGAGTATTAGAACACATACAAAATGAAAAAGAAATCTTACTGCAATCCATTTCGTCTGAATGATCTCCACAATCAGCGTCACCATTACACCTCTGATGGAGCTCAATACACGCCTTGTCTGCGCACATCCATTCCGTTTCATCGTTACACTTTGCTAAAGATAGAAAAAAAAAGATTGTATTACTGTTATACCTAGGTTCTCAAACGTGAAGGTGGATTAATGTTTTACATGCGTAATGTACTGCTTTTGAATTTAAACCAAAAGCACGATGGTAGGTTAGTCTAGATTCGGGCAGTTATCTTGAAAAAAATATTCAAAATCATTGCTGTTTAATCTTAGCGTGAAATAGCGTTATTTTAAAAGATGAATGAAAGATTGTGGGAAAACAGTACTTAATTATTTTTAAAGTATTCATGAAATAAATGTACTTACAGCAGTTCATTTCGTCTTCCCCGCTGGGGCAGTCTTTTTTCCCATCACAGACCCACTGGCGCATGACACAGACGTTGTCATTTTGGCATTTGATTTCGTTATTCTTGCATTCTGTTAACATCATGTTGGAAACGGATATGACGTACTGTGCAATAAATCTTTAAAATATATTTTCATATATTTATATTAATTTAAGACTAGTTAAAACCATCTCGAAAATAGAACACGCCTTTAAACTTCTTGCAACGTCTTTGCCACCGAGGACTGTAGAGACTTTGAATTTAAACATTAAGAGCTATAAGTTTTAACTTGGAACCGCAACACAATTAGAGACATTGATAAAAACACTTGCCTCATTATGTATGCAAGAACACACATACAAATTCTCGTTTTTGCTGTCCGGTAATAGGACGTGGCTTGGTTTGCCTTAGGAGACCAGGAAAAACCAAAACTCTATCAAAACTTAAAATTCTAATTAAAATGCAAGACTAGACATAAAAAAAGTATAATCATAGGGCGCAATAATGTTCTCTATAGAAGGAGCATCTGTGGAAGATGAGATAAGTTAAAATTATCACATTTTCAAAGACTGCGCCATTTCGTAGTTTGCCATTCACAATTTTTCCCTGAATTACCTTACAGTCAAAGACTGCGCCATTTCGTAGTTTGTCATTTACAATTTTTCCCCGTATTACCTTACAGACAAAGACTGCGCCATTTCGTAGTTTGCCATTTACAATTTTCCCTGTATTACCTTACAGTCAAAGACTGCGCCATTTCGTAGTTTGCCATTCACAATTTTTCCCTGTATTACCTTACAGTCAAAGACTGCGCCATTTCGTAGTTTGCCATTCACAATTTTTCCCCGTATTACCTTACAGTCAAAGACTGCGCCATTTCGTAGTAATTATGCTCAGGACCAGGTTAAATAATTTTTTAAAAATATCATACGTTGAGAAGTTTTGATTGCAAAATTTTAATGTTAAGGTTGAAACTGCGATCTTGGATGCAGGAAATATGTGATGTCGGGCTCAATGTCATTAGTTTTGATATGTTCGATATAAAGCTGTTGAGAGACACTTATTCTCTTCCTCACACGGTTCTTGTTAAAACTCATAACTTATAAATGTACATTCTCTTTTGGGTCGAGCCGTTAGGCTCTTAAGACTCGGTTCAATTTATCGCAAGCGAGCCTCATCAAGCGGGCATCTCCATAGAGGTAATCCTCTGCAGGTACCACAACTTCACCCTCCAAAACCCTGTCCAAATTGGGGTAACATCCAAGTACGTGGACCACCGTCTCCCCAGGACAGCCACACAGCCGACAGGCCAGTTCCCTTCTTTTGTCAAATTTATACAAGTAGCTTCGTGTTGGACAATGATCAGTTCTCCTCCGTGTTATGAGCGTCTTATTACTACGTTCAAGTCTCCAACAGGGGTCGCTCTTACTCGGTCGCCGCTTTCTCTGGTAAACCTTCCAGCTTGTCGTATTCCCATTTGCCCAGCCCTCGAGCCACTTCTCACGGAAATGGTCTTTTAGCCACGACTTGACCCTCAGCTGGGTCAAGGGCTTTTCAGACTCATAACTAAAAATGTCTGCTAACACAAGTATGCTGAGCCAAACAAGCTGAGAATCGTCCTCGGCAATTGTTAGAATCTCTTTGAATCTCTCTTTAACGACCCGAGGCTAAAAGTCAATGATAGAAAGCTCTTGTTTTCTGCTGCGACGTTCAGCATCACTTTGCAACTCATTGAGCTCGAGGTACAGATGGCTTGGTTCGTTATCAGTGTCAAAAGAGAAAGGTTAAAAAAAGCAACACATGATTTCCTTTTCAATATTTGCAAAGTTCTGAAAGTGTCAATGAAATTCACCAGGCAAAGATGTGATACCTGACCCATTCCTCTGCAATTGTTTATTGAAGCTTCTTTCTAGAAAACGTGTAATGATTTCCTGTAGTAGGGGACATGTTGGTATTATGTTGTATTTGAGACAATTGCCTTAGAAAAAGTTCCAGCTTCTTCCAACAAGGCTTTGATATGTGAAAATAATGGTCTCGCCACTGCATTGGGCCATTTAATATTTGTGTTAAGAGCGTTTATATGTCATGTCATATCAAATAAAATGCAGCCAGGCAACTAGTCTCAGACAGTTCTGGAATTGGTTGTTCCTTATCTTACTTAAATTTCCCAATTTCTTTTTAAGTGGGTAGAAAAGCTGAAATGCTGTCCCCTGACGTAGCCATCTTGCATCATGTGTTAAAAAACAGTTGTGTATTCTCCATGGATGTCAAGAAGAAACTGCTGAAACTAGCGATTTAACAGGGCTCTAGAACAAAAAGAGTTCTTATCCTTTATCACCAGATTAATAACATGTTCACAGCTAAAATGTTTGGCACAAAGAAATTGTTGTTTAATGATACAGTAAATTTTAAAATCTTTGCAACCCTCGTCGCTAACATTGTTACAGGCAAATCTCTAGGAGCTGACTTTGTTACTGACGAAACTCTCGAAACTGACTTTGTTACTGACAGATCACTCGGAGCTGACTTTGTTACTGACAGATCTCTCGGAGCGGACTTTGGACATTTCTGCTCTATCCTAATGACGAACGATCTTTATCAAAGAGACCACCTACCACAATGACTTCCTTCGTCACTATCTTCCGGGCAATCAAAGACACCGTCACATTTCTTCTCAATGGGGATACATACATCTGACTTGCATCTATACTGAGATTCGGGCTTGCAGGCTGTAGATTAAAAATATAACGACTATAATACTAGACCTAAGTCTTTTGGGAAATCGAGATATCAATGGAATAACCAGCCTGAAAATTTCTCCGGACCAGGATCTATTTAATCAAGTATGAAACACAAAATAAATTATAGCCTACGGTTTCATACTTCTGTTATAACAACAGTGGCGTAGCTAGGGAGTAGGGTCATTAGGGGCTTGGCTCCTTACTTGGATGCCCCATCATTTTGACCGATGGCGTAATATGTAATATTTAATGTAAAAAAACAACTGTGTAGACACTCCTTTAGGGGCCCCCACTCGTGGGGGCCCGGGAGAAATTTCAAATTGGGACCCCATCCCTCCCCTATCTACGCCACTGTACAACAATAATTAATAGACGTAATATGACATGGTTCTGTCATGTACTGCGACATGATACCCTGACAAAAATTATCCTTCAAGGCACTGTAGAAGGGGGCCGGTGGAGAGGGTGACAACGGAAAAGCTGGCTTGACCACATAAAGGAATGGACAGGGATGGGATTGTTCAAGGTAGTCAACTGTTGAGGTCATTATCTGTTGATGTGTCTACGCGCTTCCCCCCAACGACCGAAACTTTCACGGGACTGATGATTATAATGATACCATAAGTCAAACCTCTAACACAATCCTTGTAAAGTGGAAATAATTAGAGGAACACAAACTTAAAATGGAAAATTTAATTATTTTGCAGGTAGTGTGTAAATGTTAAGGATATAATGTATTTTGCATGAAATTGAAGATGAATGTAAATGCCATAATAATGTAGTCAAGGAATATTTTGGCTTGACATAGTGGGGGATGATAAAAATAAGTGGGACTGGAATGAGGCTGGGTAAAAAAAAAAAAAGATATATAAAGATTATACCCTAATTTTACTTCCATATTATCAAGAGTTGCATCTTTTTATATCTTAGATCTGTATAAATAAACACATGTTCACAAGAACACGTTTAAATAGACAGAGAGAGAGAGAGAAAGAGAGAGAGAGAGAGAGAGAGAGAGAGAGAGAGAGAGAGAGAGAGAGAGAGAGAGAGAGAGAGAGAAAGAGAGAGAAAGATAGAGAGAGAAAGAGGGAGATGAAGGCAAGTTTGAGGCAGAAAGTCACTCCCAGTGGAATGATGAGATTGAGCAGGTCAGGTCCCTACACGGGCTGTAGTGCCACTGATGATGATGATGATATACAATTCAGAATTAAACCTTTTGTCTTAAAAGAGGCCTGTTATTTACTTGTATATCTTTAGCGTTGTATCAGGCTAAGTTATAAGAAAAAAAAAGATATTTCCTGAATTTAATGTATTGTCTCCTGAGATAAATCCATTGAGCAATAGTCACGTGAGACAGTTGAGACATTAAACAATAAACATGTGTGACAGTCAGGACATTAAACAATAGACACTTGTGACAGTCTGGGCATTAAACAATAGACACGTGTGACAGTCGGGAAATTGAACAATAGGCACGAGTGACAGTCGGGACATTAAAGAAAAGACAACTGTGACAGTCGAGTTTAAAAAAAAAAAAGACACTTGTAACAGTCGAGGCGTTCAACAATATAAACTCATTGACAGTCGAACAATTTCTGTAATTAACTCAAATATTCCACACCTTTTCTACAGTTCTCAAGCCCCGAACGAACTGCCCCCCCCCCTCCAAAAAAACGGGTACAAATTTCAGCTGACCCGGTGCGGAGAAAAAATATTGTATGCAAAAACTGTCCGTATGGACCACCACTTGGGCTTACTTACCACAAACCCAGTGACGTTCATCCGTCCAGTCGCCGCAATCGTTGATCATATCACAACCGGAAGACTTCGGTATGCAGTTATGGTTGATAGAACATTTCGACTCATTACTCTCGCAGCGTTCTGATGAGATTATTTATTAAATACACATTTAGAAGGATATGTCAGCAAACAATTTTATAACACCAAAAAAAAAAGGGCAAATTTATTGTTTAAAAAAAAGGATGTTATAATACCAAGTTTATTAGAAGATTAAAAGCTGAGACAAGTAACCCATTTAATGGTATATGAGCAGAATATCCGATGAAGACTCAAAGCCAGAAATTCTTGCCAGAATGGCCCAAACAACTGCAGCAATAAACAAACTTAAACACATCTGGCGAAGCAAGGAGCTCTCCCTGAGATAAAAGATTCGACTAATGCGGTCTCTGGCGATGTAAGTCTTCCTGTATGGTTGTGAGGCTTGGACGCTCACCGCAGACCTTCAAAAAAAATTAATGCGCTAGAGATGAGATGTTTTCGAAAGGTACTAAACATATCCTACATGGCACACATCACGAACGAAGCGGTCCGCGATAAAATAAGTGCTGTCATTGCTCCTTACTAGGATCTTCTCACCTCAATTAGAAAGAGGAAATTACGATGGTACGGACACGTGACAAGATCTGGAGGTCTCTCAAAGATGACATTGCAAGGCACAGTCCAGGGAAGAAGGAAAAGAGGCCGACCAAGGAAGAGTTGGGAGGACAATACCAAAGAGTGGACCGGCCTGTCATTTAGCGATTCCCAGAAGGCAGCTCAGAACCGTGGCACATGGCATGAGATAGTGTGCAGCTCAAAATGGTGCCCCAAATGACCCAGCGTCGGGTAAAGGGACAGTTCAGATCAGGAGCAGAAGTTGAAAGTAACGGTGAATATTGCAGATGAAGAACGAATTTTGAAAGAAAAAATATCCACACAAAGAAGGTGTTTCAAATAATTTTTAACTCGAATCACTGGGGATAAACTTTGTTTGTAGCCTTGTATATTTGATTTTAAAGTCAGTCCATTAAGTTAAGACAGCCTTACAGATCAGTGATCCCTAATGTGAAACCCTTGTATATTTGACTTAAAAGCCAGTCCTTTAAGTTAAGACGGCCTTACAGATCAGTGTCACCCAATGTGAAAGAATAGTAAATAGATAGTTTAAAATATGTTCCATTGAAGCTCTTTGTGTGCCTTGTCTTTGAGATCTTGTCTTATCAGTTACAGACGCTTCTTCCATTCAGAAGATTATTGCGTGCTACGCTTATCCAGAGTGGTTTCCCCTTATGGTCGAGAAGGCTAAACAACAGAAATTCTTTATTCTTTTGTTGTAATTATAATGTTTTTCTCTTTGAAAAAATAGCTGTTTATAATCAAGTTCGCATTTTCCTTGAAGATTACAGATGTTTGGTTTTTCCATGAAAAAATCTAAGAGTTACCTTTTCCTGGCGCAAATCTCAAACAGTCATTAGTTGGCAAGGAGCTGCAGTCTTGTTTAGGCAATGAGTGCACTAAACACAATTTGTTTACATCTGCCAATAGAATTATTTGTATTAAAAATCGTCGCCAACGGAAACATATTTTTATCAGCAACTCTCAAAATAATAAAAATTATATATATATATATATATATATATATATATATATATATATATATATTTTTTTTTTTTTTTTGAGTGGTTCATATAAATATATTTTTGTTTGCGAGACTTTTTTTAATAAAAATAACTATATAGAGATATATA
>MUZC01001061.1:80735-103331 GCA_002072015.1 Radix auricularia
AAAAAAAAAAAAAAAAACAACAACAAAAAACAACAACAACAACAACAAAAACAACAACAACAACATACTCTTAAATATCCTTAAAGTTGTTTAGAACAACTTAATCACTGATTAAGAAGAGTATTTACGTTGTGTTGCACGTGTAATTGAAATTTAGTCAACTAACAAAAGAAAATATGTATATAAAATTGACTTGCAATTTTATTATGAATTGTTTTAAATTGCAAGTCCTGTGGATGAAATGCGGAAAGTATATGTGTATTTTTAAGCAGGGCGTTGGAGAAATGGAAGATTTTGTAATGAACTTTAATAAAGTCTAGAGATCACAATTTTGACAATACGTGTTTTCCCTCAAAAAATGTTTAAGAATTATACCTATGTCGCCCACAGCACCACTGTGTTACAGCTTGCCAGATTGTGTTGCTCAGGAAAGTTTTTTTTAATGCAACCTATCCTTACGGGTTATAGGGGATCAGTGGCGTAGCTAGGGGAAGGGGTGTAAATTTGAAAATCTCTCTGGCCCCCACTTGAGGGGGGCCCCAAAGGAGTGTCTGAAAATATATTTTTTTACATTCAATATTATATATTACGTAAACGGTCGAATTGATCAGGTCCCCCAAAGAAGCCAAGCCCCCCCCCCCGGGCCACCAAATCACAAGCTATGCCGTTGACGGCAATGATCTTGCTGGCCTGCAAATTAAGTATTTATTAAAGTATTTGTAGTTTAAAATATATTTATTTGAATTCTGACAAAGCAAACATTTCAATGCTGCAACGAATACTATCATAAACAGTGAAAAAGTACAATGTAATATATGTGCTTAAAAAATATATTCGAGGAAATTGTAAGTTCGAATTAACATTAAAATGTTTACTAATCATTACCAATTATCAAAAGTTTGTTATTTTTAAATTAAAACAAATAATAAAACATAGATCGATTACCTCTCTACAAGTGTTATGTGTGTGTGTATGTGTAAGAGTGTGTGTGTGTGTGTTTGTTTGTAAGTGTGTGTGTGTGTAAGTGTGTGTGTGTGTGTAAGAGTGTGTGTGTAACTGTGTGTGTAAATATATATGTAAGTGTGTGTGTGTGTAAGTGTGTGTGTGTGTGTGTGTGTGTGTGTAGGAGGGGGTTTGTGTGTGTGTGTGTGTGTGTGTGTGTGTGTAAGAGTGTGTGTGTGTAAGTGTGTGTGTGGGGGTTGTGGGCCGGGGATTAACTCTTTTTGTGATCGCTGTCAAAGTGGCAAAGAGACAAACTCATTAACAAACCTTCACAAAGAGACAAACTCATTAACAAACCATCACAAAGAGACAAACTCATTAACAAACCTTCACAAAGAGACAAACTCATTAACAAACCATCACAAAGAGACAAAACATTAACAAACCATCACAAAGAGACAAAACATTAACAAACCTTCACATAGATGTTTGCACACGATTGTAAACTGAGGCGGTGGCTCTTGGCTCTGTGGACAGCTGGGGAAAAGCTGAGTGCACGCGTACAGCAACAGGAAACTGCTGCACTTGTACGCCAAGGGCTGCCTCATGGAATGGAATTTACGGACAGCATCTTTATGGTCCCGGGCCCACTTGTTGGGAAAAAACGTCATGTTATAACCGAAAATTGAACACTCCCTGTGGTCAAGCGGCTGACACTGTCCTGGGTGGTGGGGAAGGGGCGGAAAAGAGAAAATTCGGCGAGAGGTTGCCAGTTATAATTTGTTGTAGTAGCACGCATGCGCACACACAAACACACGGAACACACGCGCACACAGACACTAATACACACATACAATACATATACACAGAAACCACACATCAACACACCCCCGACGACACATCAACATACCCCCACTGGCACATCAACATACCGCCACCGAAACATCAACATACCCCCACCTAACCATACCCTCACACACAACACACGTACACAGAAACCACACATCAACATACCCCCACCGACACATCAACATACCCCCACCGTCACATCAACATAACGCAACCGACACATCAACATACTCCCACCGACACATCAACATACCCCCACCGACACATCAACATACCCCCACCAACACATCAACATACCCCCACCGACACATCAACATACCCCCACCGTCACATCAACATACCGCCACCGACACATCAACATACCCCCACCTAATAATACCTTCACACACACAACACTTCAAGCGTAGTTTCTTTAAGAAAACAATAATTATACCTGCTTTTTTTTTTACATATGAAATTCGAAATGAAAGATGAAATTATTCACAGGACGAATCTAAATGAATATATCCCTCATGTCAATGTCAGTTTTAACAGAAAGACCCACTTCAGCAAGTATTTATTAGGGGTGCACAATGGAGATAAAAAGCAGAACAGCACAAGCGAAAGCAGTATTCAATAAAGATAAAGAATCTCCAGACCAATAAATCCATATCAACGGAAGTGAGGAAAAAAGCGCTTCAGTGTTACATCGAATCAGTTTTATTTTATGGGTTTGAAGTCTGGACAGTCACAAATGAATTACAGAAAAGCTTCGAAGCCTGTGAAATGTGTTTCAATAGGCGAATGTTAAAATTACAGTGGACGGAGAAGAAGTTAACGAAGAAGTTCAGAAAGAAAAGGGCCAGCCAAGAAACATTTATGTCTCATTTTAGAAAGAGACAATTTGTTAGGACACATCATGAGGCGAGGCAGGCTAGAACACACAGTAACAACAGGAAAGATAGAGGGCAAACTGGATCGAGTCAGACAGAGAGAAAGTATGATTGATTGGCAGGCAAGGCTGGCATGGGGCACAATCACCAGCGGAGCTGTTGGGCAAGACCAAAGACTGTGGGTAAGGATGACAACCTACGCCTATAGGCAACGGCACCGGATTGATGGATGGTACCGAATTCCTGCTCTGGCTCGTGCAAATCCGGAATCAATGAATTTTTACAAATCCGGCTCCTGCTTCAGCTCCGGCAGAATATTTCTTCATAAATATGGCCAATTCCGGCTGGCTGGTAGAGCCATTAGAATATATATGTATAATAACTCCGGCTCCGGGAATCCGGAATTTGTCCATCTTCATTAATTCTAGCCCCGGCTTCGGCCGTATTTCCCTTCATAAATCTGGCCAAATCCGGCTGGCTGGTAGAGCTTTAAAGATATTTATGTATAATAACTCCGGCTCCGGAAAATCCGGAATCTGGTTATTTTCTAAAATCTAGCTCCGGCTTCCGCCGTATTTCACTTTATAAACCCAGCCATATCAGGCTCTGGCTGGATTTTTAAAAAATGTGAGTTTTATACACCCCTGGTAATTTATAAACAGTGTTTCTAAAATGTCAGTTCCGTTGACCACAATCCTCACACAACTCGCGTCAACAAACCCACACACCCACCGCTCTTACTTCAAACATCTAACAGACACACCTCTTAAACCATATAGACGGGGTGATGGGACCTTTGCGGCAAATAACGCACCTTGAAATATCGAACTGTTGGTTCTCGGGAGGAAGAGCACCTCATCGAAGTTGGTCGTGTTGGGCCTCTTGAAGAAATAGGTCCATGGTGTTGGTGGATCTAAACAAAACTTATCGTCAAGTCCTGAATGGAGTTCGTCACACCTGGCCTCACTTATTACGTCACGTAACATCGGGCATTTATTAACGGCCTCTGCGGAAGTGAAATAAGGTGAGTTATACTTTTTGAGTTCCTGCACTTTACTGTAATTATTAACATGTAAAAAAATATTAAGGGTTAAAAAAGGTCAATAATTTTCTTTTAAAAACAAAGTGACCTAATTTGTAGATGGGTAAAATCGAGGCTATTTGTAATTAAAGAAAATGGCAGTGTCAAGTACAGATTACAGACACGTCAGGTTGTTCTATAATTTTAACGGCACTGTCTTATTTCACCAAATTACACTTCAAGAATGTTCTTTTTCTCGTCATCTGTATCATGAAAATTTAGCGATTTAGATTTCATTGCAAGGCACAACGAGGCTATATGTCAGGTGGGTCTGAATGATCCAGTGGACCTAAAATCAGGTGGGCCTCAAATTATCAGGTTAGCATCTAATTTGGATGGGTCTCAAATCATCAGGTTGGCATCTAATTTGGTTGGGTCTCAAATCATCAGGTTGGCGTCAAATTTTGGTGGGCTTCAAATCATCAGGTGGTCCTCAAATTATCAGATGGGTATCAAATTTGGGTGGGCCTTAAATCATCTGGTGGGCCTCAAATCATCAGGTGGGCCTCAATTGATCAGGTGGGCCTCAAATCATCTGGTGGGCCTCAAATTATCAGGTGAGCCTCAATTGATCAGGTGGGCCTCAAATCATCTGGTGGGCCTCAAATCATTAGGAGAGGAATCCACTTTTTGGTGGGCCTCAAATCATCAGGTTCAGCCTCAAATCATCGGGTTGCATCCACTTTGGACGGGCCTAAAATAGTCAGGTGGGCCTCAAATCATCTTGTGGGCCTCAAAACATCAGGTGGGCCTCAAATCATCAGGTGAGCATCCAATTTTATTAGGACTTAAATCATCATCAGTGGGCCTCAAAGCATAAGGTTGGCCCCAAATCAACTAAAGTGGGCCTCAAATTATCAGGAGGGTCGTAAAGCATCAGATTGGCCTCAAATCATCAGGAGAGAAATCCAATTTGGGTAGGCCTAAAATTATCAGATCGCGCTCAAATGTGTCCTGTAGTCCTAAAAGTCACCGAGCTAGCTGTAATCTCCAGTCGAGAGGAACTGAGATTTTCTATTCATACAAGAGTGTTAGTTTTAGACATTGACTTGTAAGCAGGGATCAACTTCGAGTGCATCCAAACAACCGGTCATTTTGAGCTGATTGGAAGTTTTCAAGAAGTCAGAGAGAGAATTGAAATAGAGGCAAATAAACTATTTCACACAAATACATCAGCCCAGAGACCAGTAAACTATTTCAACACACATTGTCTGGCCCAGGGGACTCTAAACTATTTAAAAATTGTATCAAATGTACAAGAGACCAATAAAATATTTCAATACGAATTGATTACGGAAATTGATACGAAAGGCCAATGAACTATTTGCGATCAATTTGATCGTCCCAGGGTCCAATGAACTATTTCAAATCAAATTGATCGTCCCAGGGTCCAATGAACTATTTATTGCTGCCACATTGACTCTTGTACTAGCACGATATGCTGAATGATAGAAAACGTTATAATAAATACAATAAAGGAACACACACGAAATGCGAGGGCCTAAGCATGAACATACAAACACGAAATGCGAGGGCCTAAGCATGAACATACAAACACCAAATGCGAGGGCCTAAGCATGAACATACAAACACCAAACCTCACCAAGAAAACAATTTAGAATCCAGAAAACACGTCTCTTTTACACATCCAAAACCCTTTACCTTCACAGTACTGCCTGCAGGGATAAACACATCCAAACCCTTTACCTTCACAGTACTGCCTGCAGGGATAAACACATCCAAAACCCTTTACCTTCACAGTACTGCCTGCAGGGATAAACACATCCAAAACCCTTTACATTCACAGTACTGCCTGCAGGGATAAACACATCCAAAACCCTTTATCTTCACAGTACTGCCTGCAGAGATAAACACATCCAAAACCCTTTACCTTCACAGTACTGCCTGCAGGGATAAAGCACATTTCCGTCTTCTCCATAGCGGGGAAGGTGGTAGCCACAAATATAGAACTGTGAGATGGGATGGGTACACAGCTGGAGGTCAGAGGCTAAAGAAGAGTTCGGGGCATTGAAGGTTTGGCGATATCCTTGTAAAGGTCGATGGCAGCGGCTGAATCCCATCTGGGCACAGACTTCGGGGGTATCGTCAACGCACTGCCCTGGGGATAGATAGTAGGTCAGAAGCAACCTAGTGTTGGTTTGTATTTGGGATAATAAGTTATCCTTTGTGATATAGCACACACCTTCTTATCTTATCTTGTCTTATCTTGTCTTATCTTGTCTTATCTTATCTTATCTTGTCTTATCCGTTTAAAGACGCTCCTTCTATGCAGAAGAATATTGCGTCCTGCGTTTGATTCTTATCTGTGGTTTGTGTTTAGCGATGCATTCTTATAGAGTTTTTAATGTTGATGATAAAGTGTTTGTTTTGTTTTCGTGGCTACTTCAGGGAACCCAATCCAAGCCTGAATTCCGAACGGGAAGAAAAAAAAAAAGAAAAAGTTTTATGTGTTTGTTAGGGCTGTTATCGATTAAATTAAATTTAATCGTTAACTTTTGAGAAATTACCGATTAATTAATCGATAATTTTGTTAAGCTAAAAATAGTGTATGACGTCATTAAACTACAAATTTCAAGAGAAGTAATAAAAAGAGGCAATGGCATTTTTTAATTTAGTTATTTTTAAAACATTTTAGCAATAATAATGAGTTAAATAACGGATTAAAGTTTAGGCACTTGGGTGAAAATTTCAAATTAATTGTAAAATATAGGTCTTCAAGTAATAAAGCTATATAGAAATTGTTTGATGATTAACAAAAACATAAAGATCATCTTTTTATCCCACGTGTTCAAAAGTTATGATTTTTTTTCTAAGACCTCATAATAATCTTTTTCACTACGCAGTTTTCCTTCGCATTTTCTGCCCTTTTATGACATTTTAAAAAATGCCAATAACTTAAGTATTTTATTTAATTTAATTTTAAAATATAATATTGTTAGAAGATATATATTAATATAAGTATAATATCAAAAATATTATAATGTCAATGAATTTAAATGTTGTTATTGTTAATTAAAAACAATGTTGTTTTTTTTGGTATTATTTTCCTTAAAAATAGGTTATTTTTAAGTTTACGCTTTTAGAGTCTGTTTTTTAAATGTAGCCGCTTGTACTTTAAAAAAAAACAACAATTATTATAATTAATTATTTTTTAATAAATCGGAAAAAAATAATTAGAAACATTGCTTTAATTTTAATCACTATTTTATCGATGAAAATAATTTTAATCGATTAAAACATTTACCTATTAATCGAGAAATTAATCGGTAATTTCCGCAGCCCTAGTGTTTGTTCTTGCAAACGGAATAAGAAAAAGAAATCCTTATGTTTATCTAGGCGAACGAACACACAGTTATAAACAGGAAGGATAGCGGGCAACATTGGTCGAGGCAGACAGAGACAAGAGATGCTGGACGGCTGACCAAATGGCATTGGGCCAAATCACCAGCGGAGTTGATAGGTAATACCAAAGACAAAGAAATGTGGAGAAGCTTGACCGCCTACGCCTATAGGAAAGGCACCTGATGGATGGATAGATTTATGAATGAATGCCTGTCTGATAATTTTATTAAGTTATCTTTGTGTTCTATTTCTAAAAAAGAAATTAATTGCAATATTTTACCTTCGGTTCTTTAATCCTAGTGTTATTAAATTTATTTTTCACAGTAGTAAAGATGTTTAAATGCAAAACAGAGTAAACATGTATTTTAAGTTTTAATTTCGACTGGTATTGATTTTAAAAAAAATTGTCAGACTAATCGGACAAAGGAAAATACACCACTGTGCATTGTAGCTCGAGGAACTCCAGGAATATAAGGACACTCATGTGTGTCGAGTCTTATAGTGTGATAGCACGCTCCTGAGAAATAACATTCAGTAATACGTGACAATTTGTGATATATCTTGAGTTAAATAACTAGATCAATGAGACCAGAATAGATGAGGCTTTTTTATCTTCCCATTAGAGATCGTAGACTTTAATTGATAAAACTGACACTGCCTAATGAAGCGAAAATAGATAAAGAGATAGACAGAGAGTAATAGATTTATAAAGATCTGGTGAATACTATGGCGGATTAAGAGGGGGGAGGCTGAAGGGCTATAGCCACGGGCCCCCGCTGGTTATGGGCCCCCAAAATGTTTATATGCTATAATGAAAGTGTACAAATGTTTGCACCAACCCTTGAAAATATAATACTTCAAATAAATTAATAAATCTTTTCTATTAATCTGATCGCTACTAAGACCCGATAATCTTGATAAAAGAAAAAAAAACTTGACTTGAATGGCTCACTTACAGAAAATATTATAGAATATTGTTTATATTTTCAACATTTACCATTTTTGACAAGCTCTTCTAGTCGTGTGGAAGAGTTTAGGCTAGTGGTGCAGGTGATGTCGGGATCGATCTCCAGTAGTGAAATAATTTTTTTTTCTTTACACGCTCAATTTCAATACACCGGCAAACACTTCAAACAGTTATTTCTTCGTGTTCGTTTTTTTTTCATGATTAACATTTTTGTTTGGGAAAGCCGCTCCCATAGTACAGAAAAAGCATGATCCCCATAGTACAAAAAAGCATGATCCCCATAGTACAGACAAAGCATGATCCCCATAGTACAGACAAAGCATGATCCCCATAGTACAGACAAAGCATGATCCCCATAGTACAGGCAAAGCATGATTCCCATAGTACAGACAAAGCATGATCCCCATAGTACAGACAAAGCATGATCCCCATAGTACAGACAAAGCATGATCAAAGAACATATGGACTATTTATTTACAGTCTAATATTAGCTTCTAGCAATCATTTTATTTAAAGGAATGCTGGCTGGTTTGATTGCAGCCAGGGGCCCCATGCAGTCTGAATCCGCCCGTATTTATATATATATATATTTACCGAGAGATAGACAGACAGATAGGTAGGTAGGTAGGTAGGTAGATAGATAGATAGATAGATAAATAGATAGATAGATAGATAGATAGATAGATAGATAGATAGATAGATAGATAGATAGATAGATAGATAGATAGATAGATAGATATTTTCTCTCACCATTCTCTATTTTACTCTTCTCCGCCACAAGTTCCTCCTCTTGAATAAGTTCCTCCCCTTTAGTAGCGATCTGCGCCAATGTGAGAACACTAACAACAGGGAACAACACCAGTAAAAATCTTGCCATCCCTGAGTGTGGGTGTAAAAAAACAACGACATTCAGTGTTACACATATATATTTAATTAAGTTAAAAGCACATATGAAAACTCTCTTTTTGTCTTTTCTTTCAACACAAAGGACTTTCGAAATATAAGCTAAATGTGATGAAAATTAACGAGAAATCATTTGCTGACACTGCATGGATGTAGGATTTTTTTTCTTCTAAGTATAAATGATAATCTACGAGATGTGAAACGAATTTGTTCAATTATGTTTTTAAAAATGTTCTCACTTGCATATGCTAAAAAAGTACATCGTATTGATCTATAGCGAATTTAATGTAAAGAACAAGTTGATATTTCTCAGCTAATTGATACATTGTTTAGTAGTGCAACTTGTGAGACAGGACCCTAATGGTGTTTTGGACAAACACCGTTGATGTCGACACCATCCATGAGCTTAAAACCCACTTTTAAACTTAAAGCAACTGTTGAACTGCCAACCAACTTTTCAGCAGGTACCAACTGTTGAACTGCCAACCAACTTTTCAGCAGGTACCAACTGTTGAACTGGCAACCATCTTTTCAACAGGTACCAACTGTTGAACTGGCAACCATCTTTTCAGCAGGTACCAACTGTTGAACTGGCAACCAACTTTTCAGCAGGTACCAACTGTTGAACTGGCAACCAACTTTTCAGCAGGTACCAACTGTTGAACTGCCAACCATCTTTTCAGCAGGTACCAACTGTTGAACTGGCAACCAACTTTTCAGCAGGTACCAACTGTTGAACTGGCAACCAACTTTTCAGCAGGTACCAACTGTTGAACTGGCAACCAACTATTAAAATTAAACCAACTGTTGAACTGCCAACCAACTTTTCAGCAGGTACCAACGGTTGAACTGGCAACCATCTTTTCAGCAGGTACCAACTGTTGAACTGGCAACCAACTATTAAAATTAAACCAACTGTTGAACTGGCAACCAACTTTTAAGCAGGTACCAACTGTTGAACTGGCAACCAACTTTTCAGCAGGTACCAATTGTTGAACTGCCAACCAACTTTTCTGCAGGTACTAACTATTGAACCAATGCCCATAACTGAGCCCAGTCTTATGGTTAGGATAGACCTAGACAAAACTTTTGAGATTGGTCTCATTTATGAGCTAGGCCTCACCATTGGTTTAGGCCTCACCAGTGATTTAGGCCTCACCATTGATTTGGGTATCAATATAGAACAAACGTTTACACTACGCTATGCCTCAACATTGATTTAGGCCTCACCATTGATTTAGGTCTCACCATTGTTTTAGGCCTCAATATTGATTTAGGCATTACCATTTTTTAGGCCTCACCATTGATTTAGGCCTCACCATTTATTTAGGCCTCACCATTGATTAGGCTCCACCATTGATTTGGGCATCACCATCAATTTAGTCATCACCATTGATTTATACTTCTCACCACTGATTTAGGCCTCACCATTGATTTAGGCCCCTCACCACTGATTTAGGCCCCTCACCATTTATTTAGGTCCCTCAACACTGATTTAGGCCTCACCATCAATTTAGGCTTCACCATTGATTTACGCCTCTCACCACTGATGTAGGCCTCAACATCAATTTAGGTCTTACCATTGATTTAGGCCTCGCCATTGATGTAGGCCTCGCCATTGATTTAGGCCTCACCATCAATTTAGGCCTCACCATTGATTTAGGTCTTACCATTGATTTAGGCCTCGCCATTGATGTAGGCCTCACCATTGATTTAGGCCTCACCATCAATTTAGGCCTCACCATTGATTTAGGCCTCACCATTTATTTTAGACTCACCATCAATTTAGTCATCACCATTGATTTAGGCCTCACAATAGATTTAGGCCTCACTAAAGAACTAAGCGAGGCTTCACAATTCAGCTAATCCTCAACTTTAAGCATACTATTCATTTTAGTCAAATAATTTCAAGAATGACAACATAAAAAGTTAAAACAACAACACCACCAACTACATTCCGAACCGTAATTTTTGAATCCTGATGAATTCCTCGCTCTACGTTCCTCCACCACGAACAAGCAAATATTTAGTCATCTTAGTTTGATGACTCCCTTGTCACAGACTGTCTTGAGAATACTTTATGACAAATGACCTCAAACTTTAAAAAAGCACTTCTCAGATCAATTTATTGAGTTCATGGAAATTTTAGAATGGCAGCCACGTGTCTATGTTCCATCCCCCGCATTTTTCACCATTTACCTGTGAATTATGTTTCGTTTTATGATGAGGTTGTAAAGATGCGAAATAAAAATATTCATCTACCAAGGTTTTTAATTATCTATATTATTTTTTTAACAGAGGTGTAAAACAATTTAATTGGTTCTATCGAATCCTTGAAATATCGGGCAAAAAGTGTGTATGTTATGTGTGTGTGTGTGTGGGGGGGCCGGGGGGATGTCTTGAAAATGATATATACAGAGTGCATCGTAGGCAAACTTCTGAAAGTTATTAAATAGTCAATACACATTGTTATACACCGCTAATTTCAGCTTTGATACACACATAATTTAAAAAAAAAATATATAAGTACTTCAATAACCCAACTATAATAACAAGTGTTATAATTAATGAAACATTAATGTGAGGTCTAATTACCATTATTCTTTTTAGGCTGTCTGTCTAATCGATGGCGATTTTGAAACATCGAATTTCATTCCATACACCATAAATAAAATAGGTTCACAGTCAAAACACGGCCACTGACAAAACGGCCCCGTTCAAAACGGCCCCGATCAAAACGGCCTCAGTCAAAACAGTCCCTGTCAAAACGGCCCCTGTCAAAACGGCCCCTATCAAAACGGCCCCGGTCAAAACGGTCCGAAACAAATCGGCCCTGGACTAATATATGTTAATGGAATAAAATTTTATATTATTATTTTTGCTCATCAATTCAGTCAGTTTTAGATAACAAACAATAATAATTATAACATAAAAAGAAATAATTTAATATCAGTTTAACTACGTGGTACCAAGTCACAATTGTTTGTTGAGAAGAATAATATCATAACCCCTCAAGAAATAATTTTACAATTATTTTGACCACTTTCTTAAAAAGGTGAATAAGTTTAACATTGGTAAAAATTAACTTAAAATGTAGAAGATAATTAAATGTTATGTAAAAAAATGTGAACAATTTGTGAACAATTTGTTTGAGCTGGCTTTGATCGCGGCTGAATCCAATAACTAGAAAAACAATTTACTCGTATTATTTTGCTTTCTTTTCCATCATTTAGTTTTAACTCTAAGAAAGTCCTCCTCTCAACGGGAAGGGAGTCAACCAATGGTCTATCAAAATGTCACCACACCATCGATGACTAAGTGAACTTCAGAATTACTAGGGCCAACTCCACTTGTGGCAGGTTGTTCCCGAATGTCTGGAACAGAAGAGGCATTACCACACAGACCAAGATGAAAGTATACAGGGCAATGGTGCTCCACACACTTATATATGCAATGCGAAACATGAACAGTGTATCAACGCCATGCTAAAAAGCTGAACCACTTTCACACAACAAGCTTCAGGAAGATCTTCGGCATTAAGTGGCAGGACAAAATTCCAATTACAGTGGTACTGTCCAAAGCAGGCCTCCCCAGCATCTTCACCCAACTGATACAGTCACAGCTTCGCTGGGCAGGACACCTAGTCCGAATGCCAGACCAGAGACTACCAAAGAGACTCTTCTATGGCGAGCTCCAACATAAACAGCTAGCGGTCCCTTGGTGGACAAAGGAAACAGTTCGCAGACATCTTGAAAGCCACACTGAAAGCGTTTGCCATCAACACAAAGACGTGGGAAAGAACTGCAATGGACCTGTCCACATGACGCCAATCCATCCACGAAGGTGCCAGGACATGAGAGGCAAACAGGATCAACGCGCAGTTAAGAAGAGGCAAGCCCGTGAGGCCCGTGCTGCCAACACTCCTGGTGACGTTCCACTCGTTTCATATCCTTTATGTTCCCGAACCTTTCCTGCATGCTGTAAATCTTTTTTTTTTAAATAAAGGAACAAATCTTACTTCCCGCATCACACTGTGGAGTGAGTAAAGTGTGTGTGTTTGGGACTGGGCTGGGCTTTCTCATTGGTGTCGGTATATAAGAGGTAAGTTGGCTTCCTTTCAATGAAACATCAAATAACACCCCTCTTTCCCGTCAAGCCTTCTCAGCCTCGGCAGCCGTCTGCGCATACACAAACAGAGCAAGTCCCAGCAACCCTCGGATGACAAGAGTGGTCCTTGTTGACTTGACGGACGAACACACACCAAGCCCCTAGTAAGTTCTAATGGAAACATTAGGACCGTCTACGACCATCGGTTATAGGACTTTAAAAAAAAACTTTGAAAGGACGGTACCTGCATCATTTAAAACCACTTTAATAATTAATTTTTTTTAACGGGAACATTGGAATTATTTAGCTTATCCTTTTTTAATTACATCATAATTATGATTGTATAGTCAAAGATTTTAATGTATTACAATCACATTTAAAATTTTAGAAGTTTAAATCAGGCAAGCGGTGAAGTACCATCATGTTAGTGTCAGGTCAATGGTGTTTTGGCAAGGGACAGATAAAGAAACATTTGAGAACCTTTGTAAGTTGAAGGGAAAGACGTGAACTCTGTCATTATCTCAATGTACACAATGTTAACAAAGTTAATTTGACTCCTACAATATATTTAGTTCTACTGGTGTATACATTTATTAAATTTATTTTTTTTTTGAAAAAAAAAGAAGTTATTTTTTGCAATAGCTTTCTGCCTCCTTTCAGAAAATAAGTTGTAATTTAGGATGTTGTAGAATCAGAAACTTGTTTGTTTAAGTTAAAAAAAAAACCCAAAAAACTTTGTCTGATTAAAAAATTTTTTTGGTTGAATTTCTTACTGAATAGTCGGAGTTGTTAAGATTATGTCCACCACTGGTCCACTTCAGGCAATGAGTCAAACATTGTTGACAAGCACATTCAACCTGCTGCTAAACAATCATGTTTATGGTCACCGGCTGTTTAAGTGTTTCATGCACACGTGTCTTGTGCTATAAATTCTCAAAGAATTTCAAAGTAAATAGCCAATTTTATAGGGAGGAATTTAGGTTAATTTCTCTCCAAGTACATTAAATATTTTTTACTTCAAGACTTGCTCGGAAATTTAAATTCTAACCCGATCTTGACTCTTTTACCGCAATTTAAAGTAAAGTTCCCTTTTTTGACGATGATGGCCTATGGGTAATGCCGGATTCAGAATTGATGGGGCCCTAAGATATTTGCGAAATATGCCCCTTTTTAAGTCCAGATATTCTATGTTAGGGCCTAATATGAAAAGAAATTCCGGGGGCCCCCAAGAAGGCGGGGGCCAAAACCTATAGCTTGTTTCGTAAATAGGTAAATCCAGCGCTGCCATGTGTGTGTGTGTGTGGGGGGGAGGGATGTAGCGTGGGAACGTGGGGGTAGAACAATGCCCAGTCGCTTTTACTTTCCCAGATCGATGTCGGGTACCTATTCGGTGCTGGGTGAACTCGGGGACCTTGCCAGGAACCGAGGCTCCCCAAATTAGATATACTGTACTATCCATGAAGTTTATGAGTATAGCTTGCTCCAAGCACATTTTTCTCTGTTATTTATCTCAGTTCCTAAAAACCTTTCGTTATTTTTAAGTAGATATGTTAAAGTTTTGTGTTTATTTATTGTATTGTCATGGAGTGGTGTGTCACACTGACCCGTTGCATTTTCTATTTCCTACAGCGTTGACCGTCACACATGTTTCATGAAATGGGCACAGGAACAACAAACAAAAAAAAAAAAAAAAAAACAACAACAACAAACGTCAAAACTAAAATAAACTGATATCGATTTGTACCAAAGACAAAGTAAATATTTTATGTATCTTCACGCCAAACGAAAATGTAAAATGATGAAAACCCATAAAAGAGTTAAAATTATCTAAGAATATTCCCTGTTTGGTCAATAAATAATTAATGTTAAGCTCTGCACGTGTTTTTTGGAGACGTAGAATTGAATGATTCTCAGTCTCTATCTTGGTTACTGATCTAAATGTTAGTCATGAAATAGTGATCTATTGTTATATGGACCAAGCACAAGCCTCTCTGTATAAAATTAATATATACAGTCGAACTTCCCTAAATCGAACTTACTCAAATCGAACTTCCCTAAATCGAACTTCCCCAAATCGAACTTCCCTAAATCGAACTTCCCCAAATCGAACTTCCCCAAATCGAACTTCCCCAAATCGAACTTCCCTAAATCGAACTTCCCCAAATCGAACATCCCCAAATCGAACTTCCCCAAATCGAACTTACCAAAATCGAACATCCCCAAATCGAACTTCCCCAAATCGAACTTCCCTAAATCGAACTTCCCCAAATCGAACTTCCCTAAATCGAACTTCCCCAAATCGAACTTCCCCAAATCGAACTTCCCCAAATCGAACTTCCCCAAATCGAACTTCCCCAAATCGAACTTCCCTAAATCGAACTTCCCCAAATCGAACTTCCCCAAATCGAAAAAAATCCTTATATCGAAAAAATTGTTAGGCTCCAGCCAAATTCATAAGCCTAATATATTTTAGATCTCCTTAACTTGAAAATTGTGTGACTTCCAACCCCGTTAGTCGAATTTTCCAAGGAGCTTGTGTTATCATTCATTTCAGAGCCCATTTTCCAAAGGGCCAAGTACACATTTATTTTGTGACCAAACATGAAGTAGGGAAGAAAAAGGAGTGGCTAGAAGAAAGGTCAAATAACCCACGTCCCTTTCCTGCATGCTGTGAATCTTTTTTTTTTTAAAAAAAGGAAAAATTCTTACACCCCGCATTCCACTGTGGAGTGAGTAAAGTGTGTGTGTGTGTGTGGGGGGGGGACATGGCTGGGCTTTCTCATTCGTGTCGGTATGTAAAAAGGTAAGCTGGCATCCTTTGATATGAAACATCCTCTTTCCAGTCAAGCATTCTCGCCGGGATGGCTGCCCCCCCCCCCAAATATGAACATTGCGCAATTTCCCTAACTCAAAAAATCAGTAAGTCTACTTTTTTTTCGGGTCCCTTTGAGTTTGACTTAGAGAGGTCCGACTGTATTAAATTTCCCCTAATAGTAATACTTTTCTGTCTCCCTCTGATACACACTCTAACACACAGAAACACACATGCAAGCACCCAAGCACTCATCGACCCCGGCACGCGCACACACATGAACGTAAATTATTACAACCCTGAAAGGAAGCATTGATAGTGATCCATTACTAACACAAATTATCGAAAAAATACGTTGCATAATAGAAATAATTTGAGAACCTCTGAAAGAGGAGAACTTATAAGAACCCAATTTAGCCCAAACAGGATAGAAAACCTTCCGAAACTCTACTACTTTCATGATCTGCCACAATGTTCAAAGTCGTAATCATCTTGATCACTTTTCTGACTTTGTGCGGTATGATAATGTTAGAATAAGATAGATAGATAGATAGATAGATAGATAGATAGATAGATAGATAGATATTGATAGATTGATAGATAGATAGATAGATAGATAGATAGATTGATAGTTAGATAGATAGATAGATAGACTAATAGATATATAGATTGAGAGATAGATAGATAGATAGATAGATAGATAGATAGATAGATAGATAGATAGATAGATAGATAGATAGATAGATAGATACTTAGATACATAGATAGATACATAGATATTAATAGATGGATAGGTATATATCTGTAGATGCAAAGATTGAAAGGAATGCATATGAATCATTATGAAAAGTGTCTTTTTTTTTTCTCTGATTAGGTTGCACTAGCATCGGCTCAAACGAAAAGTGTTCGGAATTAAATAAATGCGATTTACCAGTGGTTATGTTGGAGAGAAATATCTACGTGTTATAATTTGGACTTTATGAAGATTTCTGTCGGTGAGTATTATTGGGCTTTATAAATCTAATATGTGTTTGAATGTTTTGAGGTGAAAGGTTTATTTTGTTTCTGTTTTTATAGCTAGCCGCTTAATCAGCGTGGACAAAACGGTACGCTTGGGTGATAGTTATTGTGTGTTTAGAAGATCGAAATGAAAGAACGTTTTTGTTATGAATTGGTAATCAGATACTTTTTAAATTTTTAAAGAACATTTATCATCATCAGAGTTCTGTGACAGCTGCTGTCTTTAGGGGGAGGGGGACGAGCGCACAACGATGGTATCAATCAGAGGCGTCACTAGGGTTGGTGTCACCCGGGGCGGTAGCTAGCTCATGGTGTCTATGCTCATAGAACGGTGCTAAATAACGAGAATATATAGAATTTTACTGTCTGGTGCCACCCCCATGATGGTATTTTCTGGATTTGCCTTCATGGCTTTTGCAAGACCATCTGCAAGGGAGCAGTTCTTGTTTTTTTTTTTGGCAAGTGATGCAGCGTTCACATGCCACGGCTAAGGATTCCACGCACTGCCCCGCCGCTTTTCACCGATTTGGAGCTGGGTGGAACTCGGGGACGCCCAGGGCCCCGGGACTAGGTCCTTGGCTTCCCATGGATTCGAGCGCTTGCCACTCGACCACCGCGACCCCCCTGAGGCCATTAATACATTCAAGTTAAAGTTCAGACCTGCCAACTCTTTCGTGTTCTCAAGCCAACTTCTCCACTGTCGACCTCTTAGCCGACCCGCTTCTACAGTGCCTGAAGGATGATTTTTGTCAGGCTATCTTGTCGCACCACATGACCAGGCCATGCCAGCTTACGTCTCCTTTTCACAGTCGCTCAAATAGTTTCTTGCAAACCCGATATGGTTTTTAATCTGTTCCAGACATACACATTGGCCTTATGTTGTAGATAAGAGATCTGGATGAGAAAATGATTTTTAAAGACAATTCTTTTAGATATTTTAATATCAATTTTGAAAATTAAATTTTTGAGGTTTTGCTGTATCTGTCGTTAATGTCTATCGATTTTAAGACGCCAATCCTATGTAAAATATAATATCCCAAGTCACTCACTGGATGTGTAACGCTTTAGCATCATTGTTTGATCTTATCTTATATTATTTTAATACAAGGCGTGCATCGGGTGGTGCGCAAAATAATTATAAAAAAGTCTCGTCTAAAATAAATGTTAAGTGTTGTTTGTCTTTTCTTTTAATTTCAGAAAAGGGAACGTTGTTAAAAAAGGATTTAAGAATTTATAATTATATAATACTTTGTGTATATTTCAGGATATTTATTACTTCTTATTTATCAAATAAAAATAAGTTACTTGCTCTTTTGAACAAAAAGTGGGCGTTGTAGATAATATTTTTAAAAGGAATTGTTCAAAACAATAGTTTAACCCAAGTAAACTATTTGTCTACAGTAAGAAAGAAGAATTCAAAAAATGTGTCAGTAAAAACCTACAATATTGTGATGACAATAGAACCAGGCAAGATACAAATGAACTTTCGGAAAATGGGGATTTTTTCTGTTCTCCTGAAGCAACTGCAAGTAATATGCAATTATTGGATTCATTTACAATCGTATACTAAAATGTCATTTATAGTATCAATGCAAAATGCGTTCAATTACAATGCTCTGGATAAATAAATGATGTACAAATATTTTGTTTACTGGGGAATTTCTAAATATAACATCACATTTTCTCATATAAAAAATGGCCGCAAATCATTTTATATCGGCTTCGAGTGTATTAAACGTATTGACAAACATTCACACGAAACATTTAAGTATTTTTGCCATTTCAATGAAAAAATAAATAAAAAAGCAACAACAACAAAAACACATAGATCTAACTTTTATTTGATTTAACTCATTCAGTTTGAAGAAAACAATAATGTTCGATTTGAAATATAATCTTTACCTTATATTCTATTTTATATTCGATGAATGCATAAGGAAAACATTCGACAAACTTTTAGCTCATATATTCATAATTTTCTTTAATCTTGGCTGTATTTCAAATGTCTGACCTATTTCAATTATTTCGTTCCAAGTATTCAAAACTTATAGTCTGTCTGACTGCACTACAAACGCAACCAAAAAAGCGCATTTGGGAACTGAATTTGAACGATGTCGCTATGTGAAAGATGATACTGGTAAACTTTGCAGTAAATATATATAAAGCTTAGAAGTTTAAAAAAAAACCATTAGCAGCTATTTTCGATTTTTACATGATTCTAAACTTTTTTTGAGGTTTAATTATAGCAATTATGGAATGCATTTAAAAAAAAAAGAGCTTAAATTAATCATTACAAAATAATAAATAGATATTCCATTCATGAAGGTATTATTTTCCGGTGATATTTAGGAATAAATCAAATTCTTCTTCTTCTTCTTCTTCTTCGTTCTCAATGTTGAATATGAGTTTTGCGTGCCACGAGCTTTGCGCCAATGGGCCCGTGGTCTCCGACTTCAGCCTGCTGTATTTTCTGGATTTGCTTCCATAGCCTTTGGTCAGCCAGTTGTTTTTGGCAAGTGATGAAGTGTTCGCATGCCACGGCTAAGGGTTCCACGCATTGCCCCGCCGCTTTTCACCCATTTGGGGCTGGGTGGAGCTCGGGGACGCCGTGGGTCCCCGGAACAAGTCCATGGCTTCCCATGGACTCGAGCTCGTGACCATCGGAACGACAATCGAGCGCGCTTGCCACTCGACCACCGCGGCCCCTATACATAAAATAACTGCTTACATTTTACATGGAAAGTTTTGTAATGTCAAAAATTTGTACAAAAAAAATACCCAGGAATATTTACATTTCATTATGCACCAATATATACTGCCTGTTTAAAACAAATATATAGTACCATCTAGCTTTTACTGATGTTGTGGTTTCAAAAGTCTTGCCATTACCTTTAAACATTCTTTACAAGTGACGGCGGATCTACATGTAAATAGTACAGACATCTTCATTCATATAAACTGGCTACAGGCTCATTCTGTCATAGAATTATCATTTATTTATATGTACCTTTTTCCAAAGATAAGATGACATTGTCCTCTTTGATTGCTAATTGTTGCTTTTTTGTTGTATAGTTGCTCAAATATCTTCCAACAAGCAATCATCCGTGTATAAATAATAAAGTTTATTTTCAGAAGAAACATTTTTTAGAGAAAATTTCAGCAAATAATATTCATGGAGAAAATCAGTTTTTTTAGTAGTTCAACGACTGAGAGCTTTACACCATGGCTATTATGTTATCATATTCAATGTCTGGATCTCTATCTTCCGAAGAGGGAATTATACTAGACGCAAATACCCGGCTTCTCACGGGTTTTAAATAATGTTTTCTGTTTATCTGCGTGAAGTAAAAGGGTACATTTATCTTAAAGCAATGTGATAGAAAACATTTTTGGCAGTTTTATTTGGAGTGTGTATACAAAGATTTTCCTCTTTGCGCACTCTGGAGCAGGTCACATACAATTGCCCATGAGAAAAGCATAGTGTCTGAAAGTCTATGCCAGCAATCCCAAGAGACTGGAGCACCAATTATGACTGCTTCATCGTAGATGTGTAATTAACAACTTTCCGAATTTCAATTATTCCAAATAGTAGAATTAAAGATTTTCTGTTTTTATATAGCTTTTTTAAGTAAAAAAAAACAACAACTACATTTGGACACCCGGCTCCCAGTAAGTGTTATAAATATTTTTTTCGCCAGTTACCATCGCAGAAGTGTACTCAACAACTTTCGAAATTTTATGCTTCTACCTACTAGGAAATAGAAGAATTAGTGGTCTTTAAGTTTTTTAAAGCCCATGTAAGGAAAAAACGTTTTTGGGCCCCGGCCTCACATGAGCAGGAGTTTTAAAATTCTTCTTAGTTAATTATCGCCGTGAGTGTCTCCATCCCTTGTCAACAATTAACTGTGATTTTCCAACTCTAGGGTTAGCTATGTTCGCTAAAAAATAAAGTTTGTGTGTGTGTGTGGGGGGGGGGGGGGGGGTGGGGGAGAAGAACATGCAGAAAAAAATCCCATTTGAATTTTATTTTAAAATTGTTCCCTCTGGGAATTGAAACTAGGACTGTAAGGTGGAAATTACAACTTATACACTACGAATGATATTTTACTATGTTAAAGAACAACGCAAGTGAAACGCAAGAAACATTGTTGGCACAACCACTTCCCCTTACTTAAAAAAAAAAAATTCATTACATTCGGCTTGCCCACTACGACCTTTGACCCCAGTGGGGGTCATTCATCTTGCTCATTCGCACATGGTCGTTTACGTGAATTATATACAAAGATCCTAACATTTCACTTTAAATTGTATCTATTTTTTTTAAAGATATATCGACCTTCGAGCAAAATGCGTCAAAGATATTCTCACTAAAAATTCTTGCGGACACGACAGCGATACTCTATTAAAGCTTGTCAAGCTCGCCATTCTTCAAGGAGCAAGCTGCAAAGAAACAAAATGAGTCCTCTGTAAGTTTAAGTTTATTTCTATATTATTCCAATATATATGTTACCGGCAAAGTGTGAAATCCCGGTATTCTATAGAATGCCTAGGTAATGTATAGAATGCCTGATGGTTTCAGGCAAACTGTGAAATAGAAGTCGTTTATGAAGATGTTACATACTTTTCCTAAGCATTCTATAAAATTCCTAGGCATTATATAGAATGACCAGTACCGTTTAGGCAAAGTGTTAAAACGGCACAAGATGAGAAACCTTTATTAATTAATACGCATTTGAAAAGGAAAAACAAAAATACGAAATAAAGCACAGAATATTCTTACCGGAAAACAATGAAAGTAGAACTGAGATTGGAATGACACTTTTTACTTAACTTTCTTCTTCACACAAAACACTCCATATTTTAGCACTTTGATGTTGCACATACAACTCGCGAATTAAAGAAGAATGCTAATAGAATATTGTTACCGGTAAAACACAAAGCACAATTGGCAAGGCCTACTTGTTGCAGCAGGGAAGGCTAGAATGACATTTTGAGTTGCACTTAACTTTCTTTTTCACGCAAAGGCACTTCATATTTTGGCATTTTGTCTTGCACACACATCTGACGAATCCTTGTCCGCTTCCTGTGGACTGAGAAGTAGCTGCAGATCGGAAAAATGATTTCTTTAGGTCTGTTATATACTTTGCCGGCAGGTAATCCGGCATTCTATAGAATGCCTAGGCAATGTATAAAATATCAATCATTTCACAGTTTGCCTGAAACCATCAGGCATTCTATACATTACCTAGGCATTCTATAGAATGACTGATTTCACACTTTGCCGGTAACATATATATCAAATGTATATAATTCTCAATGTAACTACTATATTCGATAGCTGAGCACCAAAAATACTCAACAAAAATATATAAGTTGCAATTTATGTCCCGAAGACGCTACTAACTTTAGAAACCAGCGCACCAAAAATGATTAAAATTGTTACTGGAAATAAATGAATAAGACAAAAAATTATAAAATAAATTAGATTTATGACGTCCTTAAACTAAAAATTTCATAAAATGCCCATAGCTTATAGATCTAGATCTATATTGATTTTTTTCTGAAGAACAATTGTTCAAAATTAAGAGATTGAAGCTGAAATATATTGATTTTTAAAACTTCCGTCATTTATGACGGGTGATACCTTAGTATATATATATATATATATATATATATATAT
>MUZC01001061.1:109921-123659 GCA_002072015.1 Radix auricularia
AACACACACAAAACACACACCTAACACACACAAAACACACACCTAACACACACAAAACACACACCTAACACACACAAAACACACACATATGCAAAAATTAATCGAAATTCATTTTAAAAAAAATAATCATTCATTATCAGTATTATCACTCAGTTAATTTTTGTTGTTGTTGTTTTTTTTTGTTGGGAATGTTGTAATGTCAGATTCCACGGAGCCACCAGCAACGGACTAAACCTCATGAAGCATTTCAACGTGGTCTTGTGGAAGCTTTGCCTCGTGTCTACGTGTTAGGAAGCGCCACTTCATACAACACATAATTGTATTGCTTGGATCAAAAAGCTCTATAATAATTTGTTGTGAAATTTTGCATTAAATTATCCCTCGCTTATTAAGCCTTCGCAATTTTTTCTTTTAAATTCAAAAAAGTTTTTGACACTGTTTGTTGCTTATCTGACCTGAATTAGGCTTTAAGTTTAAACAATAAGCTGTAATATAACTTAGACAGTAATTAACTTATTTCTTTTTAAGAGTTACGAGAAATTTAATCTTTCATGATATTTGTCTGATGAAATTACAAAACCAACGCAATTTAAGAAAATGAACAATGAATTAAAAAATTGTATAGGTTCAAAATATTAAAATGCTTGAAAATTAATTTTTGTTTGAAAGTGATGCAATGAATAAATAACATGTGTCCTTGATACTTTAAGGAAACAATAAAATTGCGTTTTGAAATTGATTTTTGAAATGTCTTTTCAGTTTCAATTTATTGAAATTTATTTCACCGTCTTAGCTTTTCAGATATAAAATGTATAATAGTCTAAAAACTGTGAAAAAGTTATTAAATAATGAATTTTATCTTTGGGTCGTGTTTAAAAAAAATAAACACCATGATTATGGGTAATTTCTTTAAATTTTATCTTTTTTTTGTCATAAAAGTATTACAAATACATGAGATGCATTGAAAATTTTCAAAAATGGGAAACAGTAGCAACTCTACATTGTAAATACTATGTGAAAAACAAATTACTGAGGAAATAGCATCCATATATAAGTAGCTTATATGTAAGTTAACCAGACCATGAACAATAAAAGTGCAAATAAGCATAACGAATGACCCCTGCTAGGGTCGGCCAATCACAGTGTCTGTTTGACAAGCTACGATGGCGTAGGGCGGGGGGGGGGCAGGTAGTAATTGCTGCGCCAACGCTTCAAGACCAACAATACCTCAGCGGTCCCCCCCTCAACGTTCACTCGCGTTGTTGAGATTTCTTCGTGCTGTAGTTTGTGTTCGTTCTCGCCCCCCCTCCACTTTTTTTTCGTTGCACTATCTATGAGCGGCGTATGCTACGCAGCGGGTCGAATCTAGTTTATTATAAAAGAGCTTTGATCTAAGCGGCCAACCTAAATTGCTAAATGTGTCGCAAGAATAATCTTAAGGTTTTGTATATGTACAAGAAAATGCAGTACATGTTGATAAATGACATCTTAACTAAAGGGTTAAATAAATTTTGAAATGTAATTCATTTTGTAAACGACTAAATAATTATAAATATAACTGGAAGCGAAAAGAATCTACCGTGTTTTTCGCCGTATAAGACGCACTTTTCCCCCTAAAAAAACTGGCGGTGGGGAAGAGGAGTCTTATACAACGACTATACAGTGTGCCACAACGATGAGGCATCCGAACAGATTAACCGGACACAGAACGAGAATCCCCAGATCTCAACGCCACCGCTGTCTTTGGAAAGGCCGTGACTTCCGCCTAGCTCATGGAGTTGTCGGCCACTTTGGTACATCCGGCCTAGCTCATGGAGTTGTCGACCACTTTGGTACATCCGGCCTAGCTCATGGAGTTGTCGACCACTTTGGTACATCCGGCCAAGCTCCGGAGTTGTCGCCAATTTGGTACATCCGGCCTAGCTCCGGAGTTGTCGGTCACTTTGGTACATCCGGCCTAGCTCCGGAGTTGTCGGCCACTTTGGTACATCCGGCCAAGCTCCGGAGTTGTTGGTCATTTTGTTACATCCGGCCTAGCTCCGGAGTTGTTGGCAAATTTGGTACATCCGGCCTAGCTCCGAAGTTGTCGGCCAATTTGTTACATCCGGCCTAGCTCCAGAGTTGTCGGCCCATTTGTTACATCCGGCCTGGCTCCTGTGTTCTCGGCCAATTTGGTACATCCGGCCTAGCTGCGGAGTTGTCGGCCACTTTGGCACATCCGGTGGCGGTTCACTGTGGATGGACGAATAGTCGAAGATAGCATGAGGCTGTGGATTGACAAAGTGTGGCCAAGACCTCTTGGCGGGCGGGCTTCTAGAGAAATCCTCCTTGTTGGTGCTTGACCAGTTCAGAGGGCATATTACGTAAACTACTAAAAATAACTTTAAGGAAGTTAAGACCCAAATATCAGGGATTCCTGGTGGTCTTACCAGCTAGCCGCAACTTCTGGACGTTTCCATTAACACACCGTTCAAAGTTACGATGTTAGAGGTGTGGAACACCTGGAGGGAATGTGGGAGACACGATTTGGGCCAATGAAAATCATAAAACGATTTGTTACGTTAGCTCCATACGGAAGCAATCAAATCCACAATTTTACCTGACTGCAAAATCGTTTTCCGTTTTGTGGTTATCACTGTTACTTTACATACTTCAACTTCCTCCTTTTTCCTATATTCTGTGCCCTTGTTTGTTTTTCTGTTCTTTTCATATTTTATCACACAGACTCTAATATGTTTTAAGGTATATGTAAGTAATTATTTATGTTATTGTACTTTGTACTGATGAAGACATGTGTCGAAACGTATACTATTATTAGTATTGGTTCATAAATAAAGCTTAAATTTATTGTCTTCTTACACGAGTAGTTTGTGTCATTTGTTTGTTTTTATTAAAAAGCTTTATGCCGTCCCATTCTGTATGATGTATCAACTGGTTAAGAGGCCATGGAACATATTGAAGGGGGCACCTTTGTATAAAAAACTTCAATAAGTGTGTCATTAGTAATGCCTTTGATGAATTAGAAGACAACGTCACAATTGACAGTAGCGAGGAAGAAAGTGATGACAATGTCCGCGTGGATCAGTACTTCTTTATTGCTGATAGCAGCGAAGAAGAGGAATTATTGGGGCTCGAATGAAAAAACATTACATTATTTTTTTATTGTAACTTGCACTGTTTACTGACTTTAGTGACTGTTTATCGAGTAAAGGTCATTCTTAATAAATATCTTACATGTTTGACATAAAATTGTTGTTACTATGTTACATGTTTGTCATATTTTTTTTTTCAAAAAACAACTGCTGTTAAGTTTATACGTTTGATACACACCACTTTACACCACTTTACTACAGGATGTGGTTCATAATCTTTTTTCCCCTAGATCTTCCTTCTTTAAAATTTAAGTGCGACTTATATTCCGAAGGGTCTAAAACGGTGAAAATAAGTTAAAAATAACTACTAATATAAGTAATTTTGTTTAGAACTCTGAATTTAACATATTTGTTGTTAGCTATTAAGGATTAAAAAGTATTAATGGCTATTTACGCGGTATAAATCACCCTTATTGTACATTAGATTTCAAAGCTCCAGAGGGCTTTAGTATTTCAAGTGATGGGCATAATGTAAACTCAAAAAGTTCACGTACTGAATTTTTACTGAACTGCACCGAACAATTAAAATACAAAAATTAGAAGTGGTTTTCCCTAAAGTAATTTTAAAATCATTAAATTAAAAAAAAATCATGTTAAGCCTGGTCCCTTTTGGAACTCAGGACGTGTTAGCGCATTTTCGTATTATGTATCAGTACTTATGTTAGATATCAGCATTATGTAGTTATCAGTAATTGTGTTTAGATTTTAGACATATTTTTATGAATTTTCTTGTGTAATGAATATAACTGACATTTTTTTAAATTTAAAAGTCATTTCTTTATATTTAAAAAAAAATTATTTTCTCTTTAATCTAACTACAAGTCACCACAAATGATGACGTAAAACTCTCTAAACTTTTACACATATTCTAATGACGTCAACAAAAAAAACAACAACAAAAAACAAACTAATTCTTTTGCACGCCTTCGCACCACTCTTGAATGCTTGAAAAATGATGTATTCGACTTCCGGCAATGGCGGCCGTTCCCTGCGCCAGTGTTACCTCTCGATTCGAAAAGTTTTTTGGTAGTTTTAACGGGGTTTTTTAACGGATCGAGTAACTGAGTGTTGATGCACAAATGGCAGGTCAGGACATACAAAAAACATATATACATCATGGGTCTAGGACTTATGGATGCTGTGATCAAAGGTGATGACAGACGGACAAAACGGGTGCAATAGCGCATTCGACTTCTCGAAAATGCGCTAAAAATTGTTAATAAATTTTGGTAGTGAGTATAGCCTCGTTAAAACGACCCAATATGCGGCTGCATACGCGCTCGTTCACTTCCGGTTATTGCTATTCTTAGTAACATTGTTTATAAAATGATGTTTATAAAATTGAAGAGTTACAAGTATTCACTGCGCCTTTCATTGAACCTCCGATTCTATATGTGCATTCAAACAATCTCTAAAATCTATCACTAAACCTAACCCAAAACCCTAAAAACTATCACTAAACCTAACCCAACCCTAAATACTATCACTAAACCTAACCCTAACCCTAAAAGCTATCACTAAACCTAGCCCAAACCCTAAAAACTATCACTAAACCTAACCCAAACCCTAATAACTATCACTTAACGTAACCCTAAAGTCTATCCCTAAGCCTAACATCAAAACAAACCATTTAAAAAAAAAAATAAAATCTTATTCATAATCAATTCATGTAGTATTGTTTGAAAAAAAAATAAAAAAATAGGCATCAATAAGAAATCGAACCCCGGACCTGCGATGTAGCGTACTATCGTACTATCAATATGACCACACAGCCACACATTCTCCGATGAAATTTTTAACCTTATAAAAAAAATGTTACTAAGAATAGCAATAACCGGAAGTGAACGAGCGCGTATGCAGCCGCATATTGGGTCGTTTTGACGAGGCTATACTCACTACCATACATTTTATAAAGAAGGGGAGATAATTTTTTTGAATTTCACATTAATAGTTAGAATTGACTAGAAAAAAATAGAAACACTTCATCATGTTATAATAATCTTCTGTATAGAAGGAGTGTCTGTAACAGATAAGATAAGGTATTTATTTGACTTCGGATCCTTTTGAACTATCTTTATTTTATTAAAAATAATTAAAAAAGAAACAAGAATGTTTTGGCTTCGTTAAGAAATATATCATTCGATTATATATATGCAAATGGTACTAACAACGTAGTATATCTTAGAGATTAAATTGCATTTTTTTCTTTCATTTAAAAATGTTTGAATTTAATAACGAAATTAACCACACGATTTGCAGTGATGTACATTCACATCTCTACTGTTACTGTTATAAAACTCATTTAAATCTAGTCAAAGTTTGGTGGATTACAAAGGAACACATTTTCTGTTCTTTATTTTTTAAACCATAGAAATATACAGTTATTTTAATACGTGTAATATTCTTTGTGCGTTTTTCACGTTACGTTGATTATTGGATATAACTTAAGAGCATTTACCAGAAACTATTATATTGAATAAAGAAAAGTTACCTTGACAGTACACTTAGGAATTGGAGAGATGAGGGGAAGCAACCGTTGACTTATTTTAAATTCTACCATTAAGAGAGTTAGTGGAACGTCCAATCCAAATTTCCCTTACTTAGAGTTTCTGTGATAAGGAAACTCATACTTACCAGACCTTTCTTCTAAACAAAAGAGCATTGCATTTATTCATGGTGTATAAAGAGAGAAGTAATTTTATTATAGTAATGAATGATAACAGTTTGCTTTCTTTCTTGCTCAGGAAACTCACTCCAGTCCCGATTTTCAAATGGAAAGGAGCAATATTTATGTGTGTCCCAGCATAAAACAAACGAACAAACAGACAAACAGACAAACAGACAAACAGACAAACAGACAAACAGACAAACAGACAAACAGACAAACAGACAAACAGACAACCAAACAAACAAACAAACAAACAACCAAGCAACCAACCAACAAAACAAACAAACAAACAAAGAAACAAACAAACAAACAGAAAACAAACAAACAAAGAAACAACTAACCAACCAACCAACCAACCAACCAAACAAACAAACAAACAACCAACCAACCAACCAACCAAACACATAAACAAACAACCAAACAAACAAACAAGCAAACAAACAAACAAAAAAACGTGTATTTTATCACTACTTCTATCTAAGCCATAAAATTCTCAAAAGAAAAAAATTCTTCCTGTAATATTTCATCTATTTTTACTTTGATCTTCTGATTGTAAGTTTAATACGTAACATTTGTTTTGATAGAAAACTTCTTTGTTGAGATGATTGTTTGTTTGAAGATGTCGCTTACTTTGATCACTAAAGTTAAAGTAATCACAAAAAATATAAATATAATTATAAGCACCCAAAAAAGCTAAGATTATAATTACAATAATTTAAAAGCTATTGATAAGAACAAATTCTTCAGTTTATTTTCTTAAAAGTTACTTACTCACCATTAAAAATAGTTAAAATTCGAAGTAGTGGATTAACTAGCCAACTGATAGATGTATAAAAGCGCTTAGCAAACATTTTGCATCAACACTTACTACAATGTTAAGGTAACTGAGACAGTTCAATGAATATTTATAATAGTGATATGTTTTCCAACCACTATTAATTTCTCGCATTTTTTTTTTACATTTCAATAAATTCAATTTTTCTCAATAATCCGGAAAAGTCAAATTATTAGTTTTATAATAGCGACAAAACAACAAATATAGTAAAACTAGTTACAACTCGCGACGTAGCATACACCACAGATAGTGCAAAGAATGTGTGGAAAAAAAGGACATAATCATCAGCACGAAGAAATGAGGACAACACGAGTGAACGCTAGACGCATTGTTGGTCTCGAGGCATGTATGTGCACCGCGGTTGAGTTACTTCCCCCCCCTTGCACCACACTCGCCTTCCAACCATAAACTGTGATCGCTAGAGCCTCGCGAGAGATATTCGTCAAGCTTGCGTGCTTGCGTCGTTTTGTACTTGTCCTAACTTCTGGTCAATTATATCAATAGGTAGCGTATACTTTAAAACAACAAAAAAAAAGTATTTTTATTTTTAGTTTTCTTTCAAACTCAATTTTACATTTTAAAATTAAAAGTAGTGATTATACCACAGCGATCACACATTATTATTAAATGGAGACGAAATGAAAATTATATATGGTAATTTTTTTGTTTTGAGATCTTTCATTTGTCATGGGAAGGCTACGTACACCTTGACAGAAGATTGTACAAATATTTATTGAAATTAAGTTTAGAACATATACCAAATACTTTTTTGTAACAACGAAACGCAAAAAGTTTAGATTTTAATTTATACATATGTTTATACTAGTTTAATACCCGTCAACATTCTCGGAAGTTTTGAAAATAAATATAATTTAGCTGAAATCTATTAATTTTGAAAATTAAACATCCGAATAAAAACAATGTAATACAGAAAATTCATTTGTTTAATTAAAAAAAAAAAAAAATTCATGTTGAACAAATTTATGTGGATGCTCAAAAAGAGTTATTTTTGGTGCAGTAATTCTTTAAAGGACATTTATTTTAGCGGTTCGCTGATTTCTAAAATAAGTAGCGTTACGTAAGGACGGGCATGCATCGCAAGTTATGCATATCGATCATTCACAAACTTAACTTTGTATCTCTTTATTTGTAGCTACGACATACAATTTCTTAAATTATTTAAATTTTCGTACAAGGCATGATATTTGATATGGAACGTTATTTCCAATCAACTATTTCACGATTGTAAATCTTGATAATGGAGAGCCAAGTTCTCAGGAAAATATATAGACCAACATAGGATGAGTTCGGATGAAGGATAAGAACCAACTAGCCATGAGTATACATTCTATACAAGGATACCACAATAGTTGCAGAAATAATAAAGAGCAGACTGCGCTGGGCAGGACATCAAGAAAGAATGTCAAATCTTATTGGAGTAAAGAGGGTACACCAGCAAAAGCCTAGAATAAAACGGCTCAAGGGAAGACCTAGGTTTATAGGGATGAATGATGTAAAGAAAGATCTACAACAACTGAGCATCGATTATTAGAGTAGAAAGGCGTTGGTTGATAAGGACTGAGTGAAAGGAGGTCGCGAAGTCTTATGTACGTGTGTTATATGTGTTCGACTATCTTTTATTTATTGTGTTGACCTAAACTGTTGTAACAAGCTGAACCATTGCATTTGATTTCCTCCAGTGTCGCTGGAGCCAAAGTGAATTTTATATTGACTTGCATCTTTACTATTACACGACAATTTACGTGATGAGGACGCATCAAAAAGACATCTGCTTTTATTTCAAACATATGTGAATCTATTATTGTCCGTTACGCCAATGCAATCTTAATGTTCAGCTGTGCACGTGTTTTGCTGACGAAGACTTAGGTCATTCTCAGTCAGACGAGAAAGTTATTCTCAATCTCTGTCTTGGTTACTGATCTAATTGTTTGTGTTGACACAGGGACCTTTTGTATCTCTGTCTTGGTTACTGATCTCATTGTTTGTGTTGACACAGGGACCTTTTGTATCTCTGTCTTGGTTACTGATCTAATTGTTTGTGTTGACACAGGGACCTTTTGTATCTCTGTCTTGGTTACTGATCTAATTGTTTGTGTTGACACGGGGACCTTTTGTATCTCTGTCTTGGTTACTGATCTAATTGTTTGTGTTGACACAATCATCAATCTATAAATTTAAAAAGAATATACTTGGATCTTGTAAAAATGTTCTAAAAGTTTCAGTGCATTTAGACTTTTCTACATTTGAACTGAATTCAATCTTTCAATTCTACTCAAGAAGTTTATCACGTAAATGTGTGTGTTTATATATATTTTTACAGCCATTAATCATTAAAAAAAATTAACTGATTTCGAAAACATCAAAATCACGACATTTGAAAAAGAATCGATAGAGATACAGCACCAAAACTGTTTAGAAAATATAGTAAGATGGGAAATAATTTAGAACCTATGAAAAGTAAATCTATTTTAAGAACACAATTGTGTCATGACAGTCTAGCCATCTTCACGCACTCCGAATAACTTCATCATTAGAGAAAATGTTTAAAGTTGTTTTTATCTTGGCTGTTTCTTTCGTTTCTAGCGGAAGGCTTTTTATAATAATATAAGGACACACAGACACACACACAGACACACACACACACACATATATATATATATAAATATATATATACATACCTAGAGATAGAGAGAGAGATATAGATAGATAGATAGATAGATAAACAGACAGGCAGACAGACATGCAGGAAGACAAACAGGCAGGAAGACAGACAGGCTGGCAGACAGATGGATTTATATTCTTAGATGCAATGATTGATAGTTGCATGGAAGAAATAATAAAATAACAATAAAAATCAATTTTTGGTGCCCAATCAGGGGGCTATAGCGTCGCCAAGTCAGATGACGAGTTTTGGAAATTAATGCTTTGCAATTTACCATTGACTTTGGTGGATAGCTTATTGGAAGATGAAGTTCACGAAGTATTTTGTCAGTGAGTACAAGTGGTATCATAAATCAATTTCAAAAAGTGCTGTTAGGCGAGTTTGACAAGATTATTTTCATCTTCTAGATCAACGTGAACTACATGATCCGCTTTGTTGCGGCTCGTTGTGTGTATAGAAGATAGATCTTTACATTGAAGAAGGGACGTGGTGGTCGAGAGGTAGCGCTCTCGACTGTCATTCGTTCGAATCCACACGAAGGTGTGGATTTGTTCTCGGGGCCTGATGAGTCCCCGAGTCACCCAGCTCCGAATGGGTACCTAACTATACAATAGTTAGGCGGCTGGGGTAATGCGTGGAACCCCTATAGCCGTGGCCTGTGACCACTGCATCACTTGCCAACAGATCATCTGTCACGGTTTGTGGACGCAATTATCTTCTGCATAGAAGGAGCGTCTGTATATCTAAGATAAGATAAAGAAGGGTTTTGTTATACATTGGCATTCACAGACTTTGCTTTTGAAAATTACAACCTAAAATAACACGTGGTTATTTGATTAGAAAGAATGGGACTTTAAAAGTTTTTAAATTCTAATTTCATTATATAAAGAAATATCTTAACTCATGTCTTTACACTCATCAATTGACTATATGTTTGAACAATTTTATTTCCTAAAACAATTGTAATAGTACGTTTAAAAATAATTTAATTTTTAGAAATGTCACTAAAGAAGAAATATATCGCTCATTTTAGCCTTGGGATTTTAAAATGCTTACTAACTGTAAATAGCATCTTTGAAGTTACTTAAAGCCATCTGCACTTTTTGTCTACAGGAAGAAAAAAGAATTCGAAGAATGTTACATTGAAATCTTTAAAAAATTGTAATCGCAACGGTATTAGGAATGATTACAATGATTTTTCGGAAGATGGGAAATTTTTGTGTTCACCTGAAGCCAGTGCAAGTTAGTGATAAACGGTTAATTGAATCCTTTTCGATCTTACACCAAATGTCATATATGGCAACAATTAAAATGCTTCGAATAGAGACACTTTGAATAAATAAATGAGCTAGAAATGCTTTTAAAACGGAGGCGGTGGCTGAATACAATTTCATAATTAACTCATTAGAAATGTCTACAAACTATGTCATCCCAGAGCTACACATATTGACAAATATTAATTCACCATTTTATAATTTCCTCGTGATTTGTATTTATTGTTTGTCAGATGAATATATAAATATATATATGTCGAATATTTAGCCTATGTCTTCTAAAAAAAAACAGCAAGTACATTCTTGGTTATATTGTTAACACCCGACCTATTTCAATGTCATTCCCAGCATTCTACGGTTATAGTTAGACTGATTGTATTACAAACGCCACCAAGAAAGCGGAAGTAGACTCTAAGGCAGAAGAATGTGATCAGAATGCCAGGAAAGAATGGGACGCTGACGCCACCAAGAAAGTGACAAGAATGCCAGGAAAAAATGGGACGCTGACGCCACCAAGAAAGTGACAAGAATGCCAGGAAAGAATGGGATGCTTCGCGTGAAGAGGACTAGGGCAGTGCTGATAAATGCTCGTAATATAGCCTACAAATGGCCTACATATATAAATTTGATCATGATAACCTTACGTGCGTTTGAAACATGGTTCTTACCTTTTTCGTTTGTAAACTTTTTTCTAGTTTGTTCTTTTTTATTTTAAATTGTATGAACAAAGTATTAATTATTTTGCATATTTTTCAATATAAATTGCATTTTCTGGTAATCGTTTTTGACATTTTCTTCGAAAAAAAGCACAAGAAAGGAAGTAACTCTTTACAGATCAGCGAAACAAGATCGCTGGAAGCGAATAGAAATATTGAGCAACGATATTAATTTGCAACATAAAGTAATCATAATAAAGTAAGTATGTCAGGTCTACAAGAAATTATTCAAACATAATGAAACTAACTATACACGTAATTAAGTCGAAGAATATGTTCAGTCGATCGTATCTAATAATAAATCATCATAATCGATACTGTAAATTTTGAAAATACATTGAATACAAATACAATGTCTTATCACTAAAAATTATTTGTAAGGATGTATGTATGCTATTCGTTCGTCCATAAGGAACGAAGCCGTTTACTCTTGCTCCTCTGCCCCATCCTCTCTAACTTTTCACGCCATGCTTTCAGTGATGCTTCCGAAACATAAACGCCCTCACTAGTGAGGATAATTATTATTAATTTCATGTAATAAAAGATAATGGATAAAATTAAGAAAAGTCAACCAAAGATCGTGTCTTTTTCTTGATGAGTGAAATTTGTAATTATAAATTCCGATAGATTGTTAGATATTTGTTATAGTATGTAAATATATGTAAATATAAATAATTTTTACAGTTTTCATTTAGCTAATAATCATTTCGATAAAAATATTTTATTTAAACATTAAAATTTTCTTACTGATTTCTCATGAAGTCTCTATATCTCCTATTAATTTAATGCTTTTGTAACATTTACTTTAAAATTTCATTAGAATTTGGGACCCATATGCAAGATGCGTCATTGCTATTCTTAATGACAAGTCTTGCATAAATGACAGCGATACGAGCACACTACAGAAGATTCTCAAATTAGTCAAAAATGGAGGGTTCAGTTGCACGGTTCTAAAACGAGACCTGAGTAAGTAAAAGAGATTTATATGTATGTATATATACATGTATATATATATTTAGGGCTGTTAATAGTAAGTTAATCAAAATTTGATCGTTAACCTTTGAAACATTAATAATTAATTTATCATTAATTTCGGTTAAATTTTATGATGTCATAATTAACACTTAATATTAGACGTACTTGCTGAAAATCTAAATAACACTGGAATGTCACTTTATATGTCATCTTTTAATCAACTACGCAAAAAAGACAAATGTGTATGGACAGTAATTCGTTCTAGTGTTGGGTACGTCTAATTGACAATATAACCAGCCGAGCTGAACAATCATTCACAAGTAACTGAGGTAATTGGTATGCACGAAAAAGTCTTGGCAAGAAATAAAATTATGGGATATTGCTGTTTATAAAGTTTCCACCATTGTAGAAGGTTTATGAATTCAGGAACTTTCATCTTCATTTCGCAACGCAGTAATTCGTCAGAAGAGCAGTCATAGTTTTCTGTCTCTGAAACAGACTCCGTTACTGCCAATAGCTTAAATTACACAGTTTTCATTCGGTTTGTTAAGTAGGCGAAGTTTAAGATGTGGTAGGCAAACTTTATCAACATTTTGAACATTCCTTCAGTCCATAGTCTAAAACCAAAATGTTCATGCAATCGTCAGGAAATTTATTATTTATCGGCAGTTAATTTTTTTATTTCTAATAATTTGTAAGTAATGGGCCGATTAAATGTGAAAAATAATTTAATCGTTAATTTTTTAAAAGATCAAACGAGAAATATATCGTGAAGTTCCACAGCACTTATATATATATATATTTATTTATTTATACTTTCTTCAGCAAGGGTTCAAGCAGACTTCAATGTAATTCACGAATAAGAAATGAAAGCTTGGCTTTGTATTCCTAACATGATTATGTAAAGCATCCTTATTATTTTCTAATGAAAACTATTTTTAATAGCAATAAAAAAAAAGTTTTCCGGCTCCGGGGTCGGGCCACAAATTTGGGTTTTGCCCTTGGCGGCACATACCCACGCTACGCCGCTGCCTGGTCCTGATGTTACGTATCTTGTAGCATATTGTAGACAAGATGGCGAGAACTAGTCCCTCAGCTCTACCAGGGGAGAGATCATCACTGGTGTGCCGAGGTAGGGAGGCCGTCAGTATGCATGATATCTGCCAATAATTTGAAAACCATACCAGCCTCCGCCGGAGTTAAGACAAGTGCTAACCATAATGTTGGTCTACATCAGTGCTTAGTTTGGTTTAAAAATCTAAATGAACTTATTTGTTGTTTGCGATTCATGATTAAAAATAGGGAAACGGTCATTTCACTGGTATACAAATTTATTTGACCCCAAAAAATCGTTAGTGTTTCAAGTGATGGACATAAACGAAAACACAAAAAGTTTCCATATTGAATATTATTTATCGATGAATTGCCCTGCCCC
>MUZC01001062.1:4224-16143 GCA_002072015.1 Radix auricularia
ACCCCCCCCCCCCCCACCAAACCACACACATAATATCACTCCTAAAATGCAAAATAATAATTATAATACTTTAAAAAAATAAAATAAAAATAATAATAAAATAATAAATCATATAATTAAATAAAAACTGTAACTCAGTCTCAGCGTATTTAATATGTTGCTTATTATCTTAATCTGACCTACTTATACTTTTATTTAATGAAATGCGGTCCTCTTTGTAGAAAGTTTGAACACCCATGCTTTAAGAGTTAGATTGTGTAATTCCTGTTGACCATTTGTTTGTGGAGGGTTGGCAGATGCAATTCGGTTTGTAACTGGTTCATGGGGTCTTCAATAATGATGTTTACAAACTCACGCTGCTGCTCACTGATCCATACAACCAAGGCGGGAAATAAAGCAGTTCAGATAATGTGTGCCTGACTTTACATTGTTATCGGGAACAGCAGTTGTTTCAGTCCTGCAGCTATGCTATTAATGATTTATTTCCCCTTGTACTTCCTGGAGGGGACCGATCGTATCAATGCCGACCAACTTAGCGACACACTTTCCCGCGCACTGGTATTGTTCAGTGGTGGGGCCTCCTTGATGAATTTTTGACATGTTGGTGAACGTCATTCTTTTTTTTCCCTTCCAATTATAGCGATCTGGGATTTTGGAGAAAGTCTTATCAAAATGGCCACCAGAGTTTGGGTTGTTATGGAACCCCTTCAGGATGACCTACTTTACTGTCACAGAATCCATTATTTTGATTGGAACTGGGCATTTAAACGTTTCTCTGGAGGCAAGTCATAGAAAGGTGATCATGCAGTTGGTCGTCCATGGTTGACAAAATTGGAGCTCTTGTCATTTTGTGAGAGATTTTAAGTTTATAATGACCAAAATGTGTTCTGATCTATGCTCAGAAATACGATGCGATGACTTATAAAGATTGACACTTTCAAATTATGTTCACACCATTTGTGCTACTTGTTTAGATTTACGTTCTTGAAAAGTAATAGTAATAGTGCTGGTTCAAAATGATGTGATTGGCTCTATAAGAACGGATGCTACTTACAAATCTAGGTAAGACGCAGCTTCACCGAAGGCAAAACTCGCTACAGTAGCAATTTATACTAATTGCTCAGAAATACAAGCACCATTTCCGATGTCAACCAATATTTCCCTCTAGTTAATAATTCCAAAGTTCCCTTTAAAAATTAAGCTGCGCTTAAAGGCTAACCTCCTCTTACTTCCTCCCAAAGCGCTCGGCTGGCGCACAGATAGTCACAGGTTTGAATCCATGTGAAGGCATGAATTTGTTCCCAGGGCTTAGGACGTCCATGAGTCCAACCGACCCAGCTTTAAAGTGGTACTTAACCCTAGTTATGGAAACAAAGGTGGCTGGGTAATGCATGGAACCCTTATAGTTAAAGCCGTGGCCTGTGAACGCTGCGTCACTTGCCAACAGACTGGCATGGTGTGTGGATGCAATTATCTTCTGCGTACAAATAGTGTCTGCATCGATAAGACAAGACAAACCCGGGCCACAAGGTCATGTTTCACCAGGAAAAAAATGTCTTTTTATTAGGACTACAAAAATTAACGATTAATTATTAAAATTTTAATCTACTAAAATTAAATTGATGGATTAAAATTTAAGAAAATATTGAAGATTTTTTTTCCTAATTTATTAGTAACTGATATTTTTTGCTACTTACATACTTTTCCTTCGTGATATTATTATTTATTTAGATGTGCATCCGTAATCAAAAATGTTTTTCTTCCTTGTTTCTTGCTTAGTAGAGTGAACGAATTTTCTGTGTTACAATAGTTGCATAACAATATTTGGGAGCCATGGAATCACCACAACTTAACCAATTTCACGAAATAATGAATCGTGACTTAATGGGATCTGTATATGCGTTATTAAAATATAATTAATCACTTAAATTTTTTACCATTAATCGGCCCAAAATTTTTAAAATCAGTACCAGCCCTACTTTTTATGTGACCGGGTGCTAACATTTTAAATGAATTTTAGCTGATGCAAAATGTAACTCGTGAAAATTAATTTACTGATGATGTTAATATATATATCACAATTATTTTTTTAAAAGGACAGATTGTTGATGAGTGGATGGGAGGGGGAGCTCTTCTGATGTTGGGCAGTGGGAGTGCCAAGTCATCACAGCAACACATTAATTATTTAGGTTTTAAAATGCCACATCATTTAATATAACCAGACAGGCCAATGTAAAGGAGCAGCCTAACCCATTCGCTGCCTTCACATAAGGAATAGCTCCACTATGATAATCTCATAATTGAAGTGTTTATAACCTATGTTGCTAAAAACCCTTATCATAATATTTTAGATACATTATCATGATTGATAAATTAGGCAGAAGAAACATACATTTTAAAATTGTACCCTTAATGTTTCAAATTTTAAAAAAATGAAGTTTGCTCTTGAATTAGATTACATTTTTTGAACATGCAGATTTTTTAATGATTATAGGTCATACATAAGAAATTCAAAGTGAAAAACAAACTATCAAAATAAACTATTACTATATGAATATGACCAAGAGTTATAAGCATGACAGATGGCATGCTGGGTACTAATCAACATCTAACTAATTCCATTTTAACTTTGACCCATTTTAAGGGTTATGGTAACATTTCCCCTGACAATAAATCTATGAATAGAAAAATGGTTTATAAAAAGTATTTATTTTAATAGCAAGAAACTTGCATTTCTAGTGTCTTTTAATTTTTATTTTAAGGGACTTGTAATCTACTATAAGGACATACCTAAACCTTATTCATTCCCTTAATTAAAAAAAAATATACTAATATTTATCCCCTTGAATATGTGCAATGTAAGTGTAAGGAGTTATTGACAAATTTTTGTTTTAGTTCCTAAACATGTGGATTTTTTAAGAAAGAATTTCGATATCTAAAAAATCATTTCTTAATCATGATGTAATTTAATGAATGTTTTTATTTCTTTGATATTTCTATCTCTAAAAAGTTCAAATCTGTAAAAATTATTGTGCTTTGAAATATTAAATAACCAGATCCTCATTACTTTAAAAAGTGGTTAATCATTTCCTAAGAATGCAATAATATTAGTATTTTAAAATAAGACACTAAGAAAATAAAAAATTTAATTTTTGTGTAAAATCAGATGAACCCGTTTCAAATTTCAAAGAAAATGTACACTAAATTTGTAAACAAATTTATTTATATAAATTTCTTAAATATACAATCAATGCCAGTAGCAAAATTTAAAGAAAAATCCTACGTAATTGTTTGCAAATTACGTTTTAGATCACACATAAGTTTTAATTTTAGCACAGCACTCAATTTTGAATTCAATTTAGTATATATTTTACTAACTTCTGGGCTTTCCAGCAACTGTGACAATGTCTCCCACATCCTCCTAGTTAAAAAAAAATCTAGCTTCAACAAATATTTTTGTTGAAATGCTGGAAATTTAAAATTCTTTTATTAATTTCTTTTCATAGTCATGCCAAAATTGTTCTTGCCTATCCAATTATATTTATATTTTAAACTTTGAATATCATCTTTTTCCCACTTTGGTTTGGCTAACTTCCATCTCATAAGCATCCAACATTGATTCTAATGTTTGGATTTTATCCATCCAATTTAGAGATGCAATAAGTTCATCAAGACCTTCCCCACCAAGCAGAAATTCATTCAAATTAGAATAATTTTCTTTCACCCGATGATCGGTTATTCTGTCTTGTTGAAAATTGTAAGTGCGAATTTTTTCCGATCTTCCCTTGGTTCCAATCTGCATTTTTCTTGTTGACTTGCGTTTTAGTTCTTCAGCTTCAAGAATGCTTTCAAATATCCTTGAAAAAAAATTATAGAAAGCTATAAGTTGATTTCATATTTATGCTTTCAGATTGTCTTAAGTTTAAACAATGATATCCTTGAGTAAAGACCGCCTTTTACTTATCAATAAATTAATGCAAACCTCATAGTTGAAATGGGAGGTAAAATATCTATACAAAAATATTGCTTGGTCATATAGTTATGTTTACCACGGTCAGAATCATTGACTCTTTTATAATTTTACAATGCAACTTAAAAAAAATCAGAATGGCTGAAAATATAAATATAAACCTTTACCAGATTCTGGTCATGAAATTACACAAGTCTTAAAACGTTAACCAATAAAAAAAATCATGTTAAGCCTGGTCCCTTTTTGGACTCAGGACGTGTTAGCGCATTTTCGTATTATGTATCAGTACTTATGTTAGATATCAGCATTATGTAGTTATCAGTAATTGTGTTTAGATTTTAGACATATTTTTATGAATTTTATGAAATATCTTCTCCCAAAGCGTTTTTCTACGTGCTACACGTGGAAAGCAGTGATCCTCAAAGTTGTGAAACCGTGCATGTTTCTTTTCTAAATGAACATTTAAAATGCATTAATCGAGTAACTGAGTGTTGATGCACAAATGGCAGGTCAGGACATACAAAAAACATATATACATCATGGGTCTAGGACTTATGGATGCTGAGATCTAGGGTGATGACAGACGGACGGACGGACGGACAAAACGGATACAATAGCGCATTTCTACTTCGAAAATGCGCTAAAAATACTGCTTGACAAGTCTTTTATAAAGAGCTTAGAAACACGATGATATCAACAGAAACTATTTTCATGTAATGCTAAAGTAAAGTAGTTTAAACTACTTTCAGAGTCACATTCAGATTATCATACATGTGTGAAACTTGATGTTGCTATCCTTTCAAATTTTTAAACACTACCACCTTAAGAATATTTGAATCTGTAATGAACATGATAAATCTTTAAAATTCTCATCTTTAAAACCCCATTTTATATTCTCCCAATTTCAAAGCTTTCAACTTTAATTTTTCACATCTACATTTACGCACAATAAAATCAGCTTAGAGGCAACATAGCCTCTGACTAAATTAGGTGTTTTTAAACACCAAACATATCTTTATGAGCAGTTGAACTTTGGAATAGCCTCCCACAAGCTACTGTAAGGGTCATAAAATATTTCACGGCCCATAAATTGTGAGGAGATTTTTTAAACTATCAAATATAAATTCATGTGGTACAAAAAAATATTACAGATGAAAGTATCAAAAGTTACCTGAAGAATATTCTACTTTTCAATTCGAAATTCAATAAACTGTAAACAACTTACATGCTGCATTTTAAAAAAATTATCGTAATGTACATAGTGGCCATTATCAATGTATGCATACTTTGAAAAAATAAAGAAGAAGAAGAAAAAAAGTCTTATTTAAAAAAAAAAGAGTCTCATTGTTTTAAATCCCAGACAAAATTGTTGATCATACCTAGATTTGAGTCTTTTCATGGCAATGTCTTTGTTTTTTTGTTGTGAACGTTCCTGCTTACATTCTGCTACAATACCTGAAACAAAAGAGACAGTTCAAGGTTCATTTCAATAAAAACTGCTTGTTTTAAAACATTCTTTTTAAGTTCCATACCACTATTATCTAATCTGTTACAGATGCTCCTTCTAGACAGAAGATTATTGCGTCACTATTATGGCCAGCCATATTAGTATGTAGTCACTAATGTATTTTTTGTGTGTGGAAATTAATCGCGCAGGTAAAGGAAGCTTTAACTTATGCTAAAATTTTATGCAGCTTAGTTGCTTGAACAAAAGTTGAGAAGAAAGCTGTATTCTTAATAAATAAGGTTTCTGTAGGAACTCATGAGACATATAGGCAGCTAAAGAATTAGGAAAACATATTGGATCTAGGTTTCTATATCGACATTAATCTCATGATGACTTTCCATAGTGGTACTGTGGTCAAGGCTTGTATTTTTTATCTTTGTGCCCTGTGTTTCAAATTAGAATTTAATGCCCCATGGATTATTACTACTTTGCTCTTCTTGCCTGAAGTGCGTCTAGGTTTATTAATTTAATTAATGGAGTTACTCATGTTAGTTGTTAATATTCAAAGCTTTCAACTTTAATTCTTCACATCTACGTTTACGCACAATAAAATCAGATTAGAGGGAACATAGCCTCTGACTAAATTAAGTGTTTTTAAACACCAAACATATCTTTATGAGCTGTTGAACTTTGGAATAGCCTCCTACAAGCTACTGTCAGTTGTTAATATTCATTAGTAATGAATCTTGCAGCTCTTTTTTAAAATTGTTCTTATTTATCAATGTTTTTTTCGGTAGATGGGTCCCATACATAAGATGGATATTTCAACATGTTTATTTGATTCATCTAGTATTTAAAAAATTATTGTGATCATTTAATATATGTTTTACCCCTGTTTCTGTTCTGAGCTATACCAGCATGCGGTACATAGATTAAAAAGTGGTAAAAAGACAAAGTTTAACCAAACTAGGCTGTACCTGTGGGGAGGTGAGTAATTCGCACTGCACTATCTGTTGTATTAACAGATTGTCCACCTGGGCCACTGCCGCGAAATGTTTCAACTTTTAAATCTTTTGGTTGTATATCAATGTCTATCTGTTTTTAAAAGAGATATAAATATAATTAGTCATCATCATTGCCTTTCATCCCATCTGGGGCATAGGCCACGAACAAAGTCTCTCCAGGCATCCCAGTCCTGTGCCAATCTCTCTAGCTGTCCCCAGCTGTGCCCACTCTTTTTGGAATCTGTCTCCAGTTCCCTTCTCCAGGTCATTTATGGTCGACCTCTTTTTCTCTTGCCCTGGGGGTTCCAAGTGAGGTACTGTCTCACAATGCTGGATGTAGGTTTTCTGAGGGTGTGGCCAATCCATCTCCATCTGCGCTGACGTATTACCATTGTTCTACCATTGGCTTTTGTTGTGTACGTTGCCAGAGGTCCTCGTTGGTGATGATATTGGGTCAGCGGATTCGGAGAATTGTTCGGAGACATGTGTTTATAAATGCTTGAATAATTAGTATTAGAATGAAATAAAACCCTCATTATAGCTTGTGTGTTTAATTTAACTTAAAAATGTAAATGCAAGAAGGAAGTACTCTTAAGTAAAATTTAAATAAAATATTTGTATACATGTATGCATTATCTTATTTTCAAGACAAATAAATATTTTACACTGAAAAATAACGCACCTCATCAGGTTGAGGTAAGACTGAGACTGTGACTGTACTGGTGTGAATACGTCCAGCTTTTTCTGTCTTAGGGATTCTCTGGACCCTGTGTACGCCAGCCTCATGTTTAAGATGTTTATAGACTGCCTCACCACTAACTTCCACTGTTGCTTTACGTGATCCACCTGCAGAGATTAAGATGTTCAAAAATTTAAATGAGTTAATAGAGTTATTTATTGTGTCAATGAAATTCTAGGAATTATGAATACATGATTGCATGATGACTTAACTATTAATGTAAGAATTATTCAGGTTTGTTTTTAAGTATTAACAATTTCCATTAGGATACATACAAATCTGTTTGAAAATAAATACATTTCTAGAAGCTTTTCAAATATCACAGTTGCTCTCAAGTTTAATTAACAATGTATTAAATACTGAAATTTTGTGTCTTTTGATTTCATTCTATAAGTATAGCATGAAAAATATGCAATACTACCAAATGCTTCCTATATTTTAATGTGAACAAAGGTGGTGAAATGTAAAACTAATTGCCATGGAATTAGATTTTAGAGTGAAGTGTGGGTAAGTACGCTGAAAAACTACAAGAATCTCCAAAATCATTTGACAAACTTTGTCCAGCATAATACAAAACATTTTTCTAAATGATAAATGAGTTTTAAAAAATTATTATTATTATTCTTGAAAACCCTATTTATTTTTAATAATTTTATCTTAAAAACCTTACAGTTAAGGAATTAAACATAATTTATTTGTACATTCAGTCTTGGAGTTTTGATGTTTGAAAAAAGAAGTAACCACAGAGTGTGTCTAGCACAGAATATTAGAGTGAGAGTAGATTGACAATAACCACGAGAACACCAAGGGGAGTTATTTTTATCTTAAAAACCCCAGTTATTTTTATCTTAAAAACCCCAGTTATTTTTATCTTAAAAACTTAGTTATTTTTATCTTAAAAACCTTAGTTATTTTTATCAAAATTATTAAATGCTACAAACCTAATTCATTTTCATCATTGGAAATTCCAGTTATTTCCCAACCTTTATAGTTTGCATAATTATGGTACATAGCAAACAGCTCAGCACAAAATAGCATGGCCTCTTGACCACCAACTCCTGCTGTTACCTCTAGGACAATGTTTTTGCTGTCAGCAGGTTCTTCACCTACAAGGATGTTAATCATCTAAAAAAAATAATACTTATCTTAATTTTTTTAAACATTACCAACTCAAAAAAAACAACACATACATTCTCTTTTACTCACCATGATTTTCTAGTAAACTCAACAGCTTCCACCAAAGACAACTCATTTGCATTTTGCTTATTTATGACAGGAAAAAGTGCTCAACACAGGTGATTTGATACATGCCAAGATATATATAATTTTCTTAGCTCTTAGCAAGGATGCCTGCTCTAGTCAGGCCCTGTGTTTTAAAGACCAGAGGAAATGGGTATTTCAAAGATTCTGCTGTATAAAAAGTTCAAAAGACTCAGTTGATGGCAATGGGTGAGATTCAGGAATGTCCGCGAAAGGAACTCTAAGAGTAAGAAAGCCAACATGGAAAACAATAAATGGGAAATGATGGCTGAGCACTGCAGTGTTTGAGGGAGTCAATCAGATTGATGAGTTCCAAAGAAAAGCTATTTAAAAAGATAATAATATTACAGAAGGCCACAATTTCCCTACTGTTTTGGTTCTCCAGCAAAAAGTGTATGTATCTGAAACTGCCATTCCTGGATTGGCCCCAATAAGCCATTTAAAGGAATTGCAATTATTTTTAAATTATGTTTTCAAAATAAAAAGATGTTATGAATTTAAAAATTAAAGGCATGTATTTCACCTAAACTTCTTTTAATACTAATTAATTATTAATTGTGTTACTTATTACTATAGCAGATAACAACTTCAACTATTTAAAATTAGTACCTCTTCCTCCAAGCCTTGAATTTCTTCATTGTATTTTTCAATTTCTTTTTGGACCATGTATTTCATATCTTTGTCTTCTTCAACTGAAAATAAAAGTTTATTATTCAAAAACTTGAAAAGTTGAGGTTTTCCATATCCACCAATGTCTAGTTCCATTTAGGAAAATAACTTAATGATGTAATCTACAAGTCCAATAACGTACATCGCCTAAAATACATTAGTTAAAAAAAGATAATTACTACTATAAATTTATATTTGGAGTAAGCACCACAATTGTACAAGCTTAATTTAGGATGTAAAAGGACCACAAACTACAGAAATAGGCAAAGTTATACATGTTGTTATTGTGACAATATTTTTGCAAATAGTCGACATATAGAATGGTTTTTATGTAGTTACTAGTAGTATGTATTGCTCTCATTGATTGTATCTAAATTAACTGTTACAGTGGTACGTGCACCAACTGATCCTCCAAATTTAATTTTACTATTCTATGCTTTAAGGGAGAGGTAGATGTGATTTTTTCCCCACAGCATTATTGCAAATTAGATTAATCATTTTTTTGAGGAATCTAATACTTTTTACTTTTATGATTTCTGTCCTCGCCTCTGTCATACTTGATTCTCACTTAAATTTCTCATTAACTGCAGAGCATAATAGAAAGGTTTTCAGCAGAATAAGAAGCTCTTTTTTTTTCACCTTCATTGCCCCATTCAAACATTTACTCTGTACCTTCTTTAATTTTGGGCTCCTATATTATTATGATATAAATATATTTATCCAATATTTACAACCAATTATTTCCCCTTTTTAAGTGGCCTTCAGGAAATATTTTGTGGGCAACTATGCCTCCTTTTAAGAAACCCTGACTGAATTCAGTTTTTTTCACTTGGCACTAGGGGGTAAATATGTTAGTACAAAAGAAATGAAGATAGTTAATTAAATATTAAAAAGGTACAATTTCAAAAGAATAATAAAATGCATACTGCTCCAAGAAAAAGTAAGAAAAAAAACAACATTATAATGATGTTAATGTTAAAAGTAAAGGTCTCTACAATGCTACAGATGTATAAAATATTCTCAACCATATACTTATGGTATATTAATACTAGTGATCATACTAAGACTAAATATTATTTTGCACTAACCATTTATTATGTGAGTAAGTTCATGTAGTTCTGCATGCTTTTCTTGCAATTTTTTAATAGTGTTGACCACCGAGTTCAAAAAATTAACCCTGAGACATCTCTGTTCATTTTTACTGTTACTACTATCTGGCGATATTTCATTCAGCACTTTTTGCTCATCAATCAAGCTTTGTAGGAAGGAAGAATACAATGGATTTTCCAAAGTGAATCTAGATAGTGTATGTTTGTTTCGAATATTGCTACTACTGAACAATTTGTTCACTGCTAATAAATTCATCATAGACCACTTCAGGAAACAGGGATGAACATATTGAAAATGGTGAACATTTCTTGCAATTCCATCAAAAAGCTTAGGATGGAGCCATTGATCCTTTGAGAATAATAAAATTCTATTGCTTGAAAGCACATAGTTACATCTTTTAGTGGAACTTTGAAATCTTCCATTTATAAGTTGAGTGGAGCATATATTATGAATCAAGAATATATTTCTATTTTTAAAGACACCTGTAAATGACGACAGCTGCATTTTTGAAGACTTGACTTCATCAATTCAAATTAATTGTATCAAGACTCAAGACAAAGAGTTGCTGAGTTGAGGACATTTTATTCTTCGACTCAATTATACTATACTTAGTCTAGAATTTAGTGACTAAACAGTTAGTAAACATTGCAAGGGCAATTGCAACTGCATTTCATTGCAACTTTGCAAGTCACTTGCCCGTGCCGTGCGAAGTGTGACAGTCTTAAAATCTAGTAAGTAAGTGTTTAGACAGGCTTAACTTAACGGCTTAACTTAAAATATCAAGTCAATTCATTTTCATTTCAAGTTGAGTCATTTTGGGTTGAATTAATTTATAAGTACTGAATGTGCTCACGCAGATGCAATGACACATATTTGCATAATTCATAAATATATAATTTCATATTTTATCTTTCAAAAGTCCACAGTGCTCGACAGTATAACTGAACTTTTGTACTTGGCGTGAGTCCTGCCAACAAAATGAGGGGTGAGACTGCAATCAGGCTGCCAGCGACATTTTTGGGAAAAAGAAAACCTAGCAACACATCAAAAAACCTAGATACGAAAGAAAAAAACCTAGACATGCTAAAAATTAACAAAATGACATCACAAAGCTTCCCCACCGCCCACCGCCCTTAATTTTTGTTTTAAAAAGCTTTCTTATTTCAAATTGAACATGTCGCAAATGCATTTATTTTATTGTTATTCAAGTGTGTAGTTAGTGTGCACTGCACTCTAATATCGTAACACGCGTGCAGCCATTTAAAATTAAAACGTTATTTAATGAGATATTATTAATCCACTTATCTTACATGTTACAGACGCTCCTTCTATACAGAAGATTATTGCGTCCTACGTTTATCCATGGTTTGTATTAAGTCTGCATTCTTTTTAGAAATTTAAGTGATGATAAAGTGTTTGCTTTCCTGTTTTCTTCAGGCAGCCCATTTCATTCCAAGACCGAATTCCGGACGGGAAGCAAGAAAACTTGTATGACTGTATGTGTTTGTTCTTTCATATGGAACAAGAAAGGTGTTTTTATCCTTAGGTCTATCTGAGGGTTGCATTAAGTTATCTTTGTGTTGTATTTCTAAATTAGAATTAATCTTTAGTCTATATTTAGTCTTGTTTTTGAAAAATCGATTTATTTAGGATGTTAATTGCACATAATAAATTATTTTAGTAGTAGTACTTTCACATCGCATATTAAAACTATTACCCC
>MUZC01001062.1:16157-58478 GCA_002072015.1 Radix auricularia
ACCCCCCCCCCCCCCCCGACTATTTTTTTAAATTAAAAAAAATCTAGAAACCTAGATGAGGTAAAACAAAAACCTAGATCCAGGCAATCTATGTTGAGAAACCCAGCGCTGGCAGCAATATATCAATGTTAAACAGATTCGAATTGGACAGTTGTAGCAGTCAAATAAATTGAAAAAAACCTGTCCTGCAGATCGGAAATATCCGAAGTAAAATCCTAAATGTGGAAATTGAAAGTAAAATAATTAGCCAACCCACTCATATTCAGTATTATTTAATAGAAATTGAATTACTATATATAAATTGCCCTCATTTGTATTTTTATATGTAAGAAGCAAATATCCAAAATGCAAATCTGCTTACATATCATTATTCATTATTTGAATTATAGTTATACTTTTAAATTAAATTTTGGAAAAACCCGCTGCACAACCTTTTCAGTTTTCAGACAAATCTGGCTATTGAGAAATGCTTTTTGACTGACTTCTTTAACCTGAGGCCAGTGTGGCTAATAATCATTTTTCTGCTTAAATTTATAATATCGGTTTCACTTTCAAGATAACTTGAATGTTAAATGTAAATATAAATTGATTTATTAAAACTTTGTCATAGTAAGTCGGCTGGTAGGTCTTCTTTTACTGTCTTATACTTTATACTTATTCATTTATAATTTATAAATAATATAAATATGTATTTAAATTTATATTTGACATTGCCATAATTACTATTACTAGTAGTATTACACTGTAATACTATTACAGTACAGTACTATTTACTAGTCTATAGTTACACTATTAATTATTAACTATTACTATTAATAAATGTATGTTTATAAATAATTAAACAATAGTTAATATTAATTATTAATAGTAATACATGTTCATGTAGTAAGTATACACTATAGTATAGTATAGTTATAGTCTATACAGTGAATAAAGTATTCACTATATTATATGACTATGCTACTTATTACTACTATGCTATACTGATAAATACTGTCAGTCGGACTATAATAGACTATAGTATAGAGTAGACTATTGACTATATACTATATTATATACTAAGTTACTATAGACAATAGACTATGACTAGGCTTTATAAAAAGAAACTTTTACAAATGTAACAAAGATATAAAACTAAATTGCTACCTCACCCTGGTGAGACTTATACTAGAATATGCATCTTCTGTATGGGACCCATCCACCAAAGAAAATATTGATAAGTTAGAACAAATCCAAAAAAGAGCTGCCAGATTCATTGCTGGAGAATATTCAAAACTGACAAGAGTAACACCATTAGTTAATAAATCATTAAACCTTGAAACACTAGTGTCACTAGAGGATAGAAGAACAAAGAGTAAATTAGTAATTATACATAAGGCAATTAATTCAAATTTAGAAATAGAACACAAAGATAACTTAATACAACTCTCAAATAGACATAAAGATAAACACACCTTTCTTATTCCATATGCAAGAACAAACACATACAAATTTTCTTTCTTTCCGTCCGGTATTCGGGCGTGGATGGGTTGCCTGAAGAAACCAGGAAAGCCAACACTTTATCATCATTTAAAACTCTAGTAAGAATACAGGACTAAACACAAACCATAGAAATACGTAGGACGCAATAATCTTCTGTACAGAAGGAGCGTCTGTAACATATAAGATAAGACTATGAGTGACAATAGTCTACAGTTTAGTAAACTTTAGTATAGTCATAACTGACACTTTCAGTAGTTTCAGTCAGTGAACTTTCACTGATACTGATACACTATACTATACACATATATATTTGCGGTGGTCTAAGTTGTAACCAGCTAGACTTCCGAACCGCTGCAAGAACTCGAGTCGCAAGTTCAAGCCGTGATACTGGCAATCCGGGGCATTGTGCTAACCACACAATCCCCTGCTCATTAGTGGTCAATGAAACTTGTTCCCATGTGCCTTCATGGTCTGGAAGGGGAAAAAAAACTATACTATACTTATACTTATACACTAGTACTAGTATTTAGTATAGTATAGTCTATTATAGACTCAGTCTATAGACTTACTATAGAACTATGAATATAGACTATAATTAATTATACTGTAATATTAATATTAGTATTACTATACTATTATACACTTTAAAGTTAATTTTAATACAAGAACTAACTAAATACTAATTTAATTAATACTAATAATATTTGTCACTATGTCAATGTCACACGTAAAAGTAAAATGTAAACTTTATTTTATTTATTTTTTGTTATAGTTATTGAATTTAATTATTTTTAATTTTTATTAGGGCTGCGGAAATTACTGATTAATTTCTCGATTAATTGGTAAATGTTTTATCGATTAAAATTACTTGACATTTTCATCCAAGTACATAAACTTTAATGCGTTATTTAACTCATTTTTATTGCTAACTAACTATGTTTTAAAAATAACTCAATAAAAAAAATTCCATTGCCTGTTTTTATTACTTGTCTTGAAATTTTCAGTTTAATCACGTCATACATCTTTATTTTTAGCTTTAACAAAATTATTGATTAATTAATCGGTAAATTCTCAAAAGTTAACGATTAAATTTAATTGAATCGATAACAACGCTAATTTTTATTAGTTAATTGAAATTGGTATTAATTACTAATAATTAGTAGCACATTAAATGCTAATTTCTGATTTCATTTAGTCATTTAGTTCAGTTACCATGTCATAACTTAATTATACTTAATGTTATTTAATAGTCATTGTCATCAGTCATAGTCATAGTACTCATACTTATAGTTAAGTCAAGTTTAACTTTAAGTAGGACAAAGACACAGTTTCACACAATCAAAGACTTTCAAAGACTGATTAACTAGAAATAAATGTTTAATTATTAATATGAGTTCTTAAATTTATTAATAATAATTGTTCCGTACTTACAATTACAGTTTATAGTAACTTACAATAATGTATAATTTGTGTCACTTGTGTATTGACAATTGAGAAAATACATTTTTACCTAATCATAATCCATAACAAAGTCAGAAAAAAACTAAGTCCACATGATTCATGCACCAATGAGTAACCAATGAGAAGAGTTTGCTGCTTAAGCACTATAGCCACTAGGGAGCTCATCTCGCCTAAGCAGTAATTTTTAAAATAATAATTGGCATTCATCACGCAGGAACAGCAAAGCCTTAAGAACTACCATTAGTAGCAGGATTTAGTAGGATCACTGCATATTTAGAACTTTACGTGAATAAAAAGGAAAATAAAAATTTGTGTCCATAACTCAAAGTGCAATAATTCTTATCTGTTTCTGCTGTATGTATACAAAATTGGAGATCAACTAAGGAAGATTGGAAAAGACTGAATTTTCATTGGACAGTTTCCTGCGTAAAATCATAACCATGAAATGCTGCTGTAAAATCTAAATCATGGCAATGCAGGAAGTTACTTCCCAAATCTTAGAGGGACAAGAAATAATAACCAAAAAAAAAGGCAATTGATTAGTATCAAGATGAGGAAATCCATGCTAAACTGAATATAAAAAGACACAGATCTAGGTAATGTGGAAGCCCCAAAAAACACCAGTTGAAGAAAGGTAGACATGGCTTTCCTAAAGATTAGAAAGAGAGAAATAGTAATAAGTCACAAGATTAAGTTTCATTCATTGATATTCATTTAAGTATGCTGATTTTGTAGGCTAATTAACACTGGAAATTTCACTAGACGGTTTCTGCCAAACAGTCTGCACAGACATAACTTTAGACAGGATACATCACAGTCTCATTAATTCTTTCCAGAAACACTTTAAAAGCTTCACAACAAGGAGGATTCAATCAACTGATATAACCCATGAGCACTAAAACAAAGGATGATGTGTAACAATCACATGTCAGTATCCATTCTAAAAAGAAGAGACAAATGTAATTCCGTGGACAATTCAGTAGGAAAAATTGAACAGAAAGACTAGCTTTTGTGGAAAGATATCTGGTAGGAAAGGCAGAGCAAGACAGAAAATGATATACGCTGAAAAAATGCCAACAAACAATAGTGTAAGCATTAACAACTTTCTGAAACAGCTAACAACGGAGAGAAAAGGAGAGTTCCAGACCTGGCACCTGATGATCCATGCTTCAAAGTAAGATACTGAAAGGTTTGGAAAGAAACTGCTGTTGGCATAATAATATGATTTAGCAAATCTGGGAAATGATAAGAACTAAAAATTTTGCCAGCCTTCACTTTGAAAAGAATTAATGCGTTTTTGAAAATTGGTCAAAAGTATAATATATTTTAAGGCGGCATGTTATAAAAATATGAATACTAAGAAATTCAATTTAATATTAACATTTTTTAAAATGTTTCATCCATATCAAATCCAAATCTAAATTTTTCAGGATGTCTTGTAAGGGCTGACAAAAGTTTTATAAAGATTGAAGTAGCCTTATGGTTACAAGAATATTTATATGTCTTGTTTTTATTAGCTGCTTGAGTAAGTACAGATAAAATTTAAAAAAAAAAACTTTTATCCATGATTTTGATGTACCATCAATCATTTCTAAGTAATGTGTTGTTTATTTACTTCATAATGATTGAAACATTTTTTCAACTGTAAGAATTTTAAAAATAATTTTTCTAATTTAAGTCTGAGTAGTAAAAATATATGTGAATCTAATCTCACTTACATTTCAGGGCTGTATCTAAATTTGAAAACAAAAAAACTTAGTGACCTAAAATTAAACAAATTTTGGAGTTAATGAAAAAGAATTATAAAAAAACAACAAAAAATCTTATAATTTTAAAAAGAGATTTTACATATTTCTTTTCAGTCCTCCAAGAAGTTATTTCTATTTTTGGGGTTGGTTTGGAAAAAGATATGAATTCTGAGGTACAAAAAGTGAAGGAAATTAATGAACCTGATGCTATTGAAGCAGATACTGAAAATCAGGCAGACATTGTTCAGTTAAGTTCCCCAAAAGATAACACGGAAGAAGGGGATGAAAATTTCGTGGCACCAATTTCTTTAGATGCGAATGAACCTGAAACTCTTAGGATTGACAATTCTGAAGCTATACAAAAATCAACTGAATCCATTTTCAATCACCAAGATTTAAGAGGGCCAGAAATTAAAGTTGAACAATCTGAGTCAGGCAATAAACTTGAAAAAACTGAGGCAGACGGTAAAGTTGAATTATCTGAGACAGAGAGTAAACTAGATATATCTGAGACAGAAAGTAAACTAGATATACCTGAGACAGACAGTAAAGTTGGTATATCTGAGACAGAGAGTAAACTAGATATATCTGAGATAGATAGTAAAGTTGAAATATCTGAGACAGAAAGTAAACCTGATATATCTGAAACAGAGAGTAAAGTTGGTATATCTGAAACAGAGAGTAAAGTTGGTATATCTGAGACAGAAAGTAAACTAGATATATCTGAAACAGACAGTAAAGTTGGTATATCTGAGACAGAAAGTAACATTGTAATATCTGATACAGTCAGTAAAGGGGAACTTAATGAGACAGACTGTAAAAGTAAAAGTGAAAAATCTCCTACTGAAACACTAGCTGACCAACCAGAAGAGTGTACCTTATTAAATTCTGGTCAGGCAAAAATTGTTTTAGTTAGGGCTGAAGAAGAAAGTGAGGCAAAGACTTTTGATGATGAAATTGAAGATGTCGAAATGACTGATGATGACAAGCAAATTGAAGATGTCGAAATGATTGATGATGACAGTCAAATTGAAGATAAAGAATCAACTGTAGAAGAGGGTTCAAATAATAGGGGTCAGGATAAAGAGACAGTAATTGAAAGCGGGCAGCTCATAACAAACAAAGTTACAGAAGCCCTTGCAGAATCTCCTTTAGAGACCCTTCCATCCAATCCAGAAGAAACTCTGCCAAATAGTTGTACTCCTGAAACTCTAGAAATACTAGAGGAGGAAACTACAGGAGACATGGGACAGTGTGTGGCAAAAGATCATAAAGAGGGTCAATGCTCTGATGAGGTTTGTCCATTCATTTAACATTTTTAAAAAGTATTTATTTTTTATTATTGTACCATTTATTTATATTTTAGTAAACATTTTACTTTATTCTCTCTAAACAATTTGCTTAAACTTTATCTCACTAAACTGTTCATTTAATCTTAATGAATCATTAATTTTATCTTTTTAAACAAAATGATCTAACTAAAGGATACTAAAAATAATAGAATGAATTATTACTAACAATTCTAAAGGGATTATGTCTTACTAGAACTGAAGTCAAATAATTTAGTCACAGACTTAAAAATAGTTTTAACCAAGTTTAAATAATTCATAAGGACATTAAAATCCAAATGATAGGATTTATGTTACAGATATAGGGGCAGTCATCACCTCCAATCTCGCTTTATTTAAACAGTTTAGTTCATTACCCATACATTTGATCAAAACTGTCGTTTGACTTCTGCATGTTATCCATTAGACTTAGATGGCCGATGGGTCATTACAAACTAATGGCTGTAAGGCTATTGCACTGCACTAGACACAACAGTATAATCTTATGCCTGTCTTGAACACTTTTCATTAAATATAATTTAAAAAAAAACAACTCTTTATTTTCCTTTATTTCAGACCTCAGATGAAATGCTGAAAACTGGGAGTGGGAAAAAAATGGAAGTAGCTGTAAGAGCCAGACTTCTAAGTGTTGTCGTCTTTTTGATTAAACTTGTCTTTAACCTCATCCCTAACATTTGGACATTTCTTAAGGGGGTAGGCGCCAAAAATTATCATGCTATATTTTTTTGTACTTGGTAGAAGATTAACTGAAATAGAAATAAATTAATGTGCATGTATACTATAATTTTAAAAAATACTTTATAGGAAACATTTGATTTCAACACCCTACCCTCCTTAAAAAATGACCTAGTATTAAAAGTAAAGAAAATATTCAATCTTATGCTTGAGAACTCAAAATTACCATTCTATTTTTAAATGTCAGGCGAATTCAAGTTTTTAATATTTAGAACTGAAGACAGTGCCTGAAATAATCAGGTCAACAAACATTGTTACTGAGCACACACACACAAGACGGACCTAACCCTTTTAGCTTCTTCCTATCACTTTTTTCCATCTAGGCCGCTATTTAAAAAAAAGTTTTCTTACATTAATACTTCCATTTTTAATTTCTTAATATAAATTTCCAATTAATGAAGAGAATATTTTAGCTTTATATTTAACAATGTTGGAAAAAGTTTGCTGTAAATTTATATACCATAAACATTAATTTGATACCTTATCATAAAAAATCAATTCAATTAGGAATGTATTAGAAATGTCCATCACAGGTAAAAATAAACTTTTTAGAAGTGCTTTGCAGACAACCCCCATCCTCTAATCCCTTCCTTTTGAACGTTTTAAAAAATATTGATCAAAATCAACAAAGCAATATTTTAAACTCAAATAAACCTTTAAAAATCCATTCTATCCTTCATATTGATCAGAATCAATAGAGAAATAATTAAAATTCCAATAGTTTTAACATTGTGCATAATCTTTATGAATTTTATTTTGTGTCAAACTTGGCTTAAATTCTTCAACTCACTAAAACTGATTGCAGATAAAAATCTTTTGGTAATCTTTGACAGCAATGTATAGTATTTAGTGGTGTGCTTTTAAGAAATAGACATATTGTGTTTCAAAGCAACTTCATTTGAAAATATAGAAAACAAATTTTTAAAAAACAACATTGTCAGATATCATATATTGCCGTTAATCTATTTAAGCATTCTATGAATTCATGAAACAATTTGGATTCTTCAATAATCATAAACCTATACCCAACAGCAACACCCAAAATCATTTACTCTATTAGCTGACAGCCCATCCTTCTAACTCATCCCTTTCTGTGTGAAATTTTTCAGATTCAATCCATTACTCAATTTTGCTTGATGAATACAATCAAATTCATTTTACGCATACCTTATAAAGTCATCATCTGCTTACTCTGTTAGGTCTATCAATTTTAAGTAAACTGAATTTATGATTACGTCATTGGTGTGAAGTTTAGCTTGTTCAAATTGCAAACATTGGCACATTGACATTTTTCTGTCTCAAAATACTTAGGACGCATTAATCTTCTGTACAGAAGGAGCGTCTGTAACATATAAGATAAGATACTTATAAAAGCAGTTTCAAGAGTTGTTGTTTCTTCTTTAACAGCCTGAACTTTTATGCATTCTAGTTTGGATTGCTAAAAAATTATTTTAAAAAAATGTTATTTCTTTTAATTTTATTATTATATATATATTTTTAAAAACACAGGATGGAGATAATAAACGAAAAAAGCAAACCACATTAGCTGGCCATGGGTTTGAGCCTCGAAAAAATGAGGCTAAAGCTGGTAAAAAAAAGAAAAGAGATGATAAAGAGGACATAACTGTTGGAAATCGACCAACAAATAGAGATACTGAGCAATATCGGAGGGGCTATCCTGTAAGCATGTACTTTAAAAATATGTATCTTTTAAGTTTTAGACAGAAATATTTTGTTTGTTGAATTAGTTGTTTACTATGTGAAATGTAATTACAGAAATATTCATTTAATGACCAGACTGGCCAATAAGGGTTGTGTTGTGAATTGTGAAGATGTTAAAATATCTGATTGAAATCCAAGCCACATGAACACACCTAAATATATGTGTATTAATAATGTGTCATTGTGGCTTTTGTTTATCTCTTGCTATCTGGCTGGAAAACACTTTATGTTTAATTTTCTGATGGATCACCAGAGATATCTATGCCAAATTTCTTGTTGAGTAATTCTCTGATTGATCATCGGAGATATCTATGCCAAATTTCTTGTTGAGTAATTCTCTGATGGGTCATCAGAGATATCTATGCCAAATTTCATGTTGTGTAATTCTCTGATGGGTCATCAGAGATATCTATGCCAGCCAAATTTCATGTTGTGTAATTCTCTGATGGGTCATCAGAGATATCTATGCCAAATTTCATGCTGTGTAATTCTCAGGCACAACATTAATGTCAGGCCACTGACACACATTTAATGGGATTGCCATCACTTCTAGATTCACCAATCAGACATCAAATCTCTATGGTGCACCTATTCAGCTTATAAAATATTCTAAGAAAATGGTACATTTAACTGGGGGACTGACTATACACCAAGTTTAGACTTGTCTAACATACTGTTTCTTTCATGTCAATTATGTTTGTTATTTATTTATTTTCAAACAAATTCAAACTAACAACACATAATTAGCATAATTTTTCATTTATTGCATATTTTTAAATCCTTTATATTAACTTCAACATCTTGTCTGTCTGTCGAGGTCCCATGGAAAAACAAAAGTAAAAAATAACTTACATTTCAGGATCCTATCGTGCTGAAATTTTGTACATAGAATATTGTCACCTAACAATGCATTCTCGCAAAATTTCAGATCAATCGAATGTATCGTAATTAAATTTATTAACTTTTAGATTATGACTATGTAGCATGTAAATGTTTATTGCAAGTCTGTCGCAGAGTGCGTATTTTTTAACATAATCAATACTTTTAGTTATGTCTCACATATGAGGGATTTATAGTAAAAAAAACTTTGTTTTTACGGGTTGTTTAATTTATTTTACTTTATCGTAAGGAAACAATTCTAGCATATTTTACTGCTTATTGAATATTCTTGGAACTCAAAAAAAAAGTAATGAAAGACAATAGTTACACAATTTAATGAGATTTAATGTCGGCCAAACAACAACCTTCATCACATTTTGTATTTAGTTATTAGACCCCACAAACCCCAAACACAGGTTTTCTTTCTTGTTTAAACAAAAGGCAGTTTTCCAATCAAGCTTTTGTGTGATCCATGTCAAATTACATTCAATATGCTAATTTATTTGAAAATCTTTCAAATGTTTGATTTTTGAAAGAAATTTTTTAAGACTAAAAAGCCATCCTCTTTATAATCTCACATGTAATATTGAATTGGTATAAATAGGAGAAATTTAAAGCAGAAAAACTGTTTTTTCATAGTCATTTTTTAAAACCATCCTTTCCCTAGTCTATACATTTTTTGTATTATGATTACTATTATTATTATATTATGGCTAATATTATATATTCTTCAGGGCAAGAAGGATGACCCCAAATTAAATGCTAATAAAGAATTCTATTTTGGAGAAATAAAATCGGAACCAGATGGTAAGTTAAAAGAAGCACACACACAAAAGACTTGTAAAACACTAACACTCTTTAAAATTTGAGGTGATGGAGTAAAATAATGGTGAATTCAGAGATCTTTATCAATGGCATGTCAACTGTTGAGAAGACATTTAAAACCTTTTCTTAATTTTGCATTGCCTCCAATTGTTAAAATCATTATTTGATTCTCTTTTAGTAAAAGTTTTACTTTTATATTTTTTATTGTTCCTGTTTCTAAGCAAATCATCCTCTTACGTCATGTCTAAGAAATTCATTGAACAATGCATAGTTTCAAACACAATTTAAAAAAAATTCCATTCAGGTGCATTTATTGATGAAATTCACCAAGAGTGGTTTGGGAATTATGAGCTTTTGGAGCAACACCATGGCTACATCCAATGGTGAGTCTATGATATATAGCAAAGTTTGTTTTATACATTTTCTTTTCTGTATAACAAAGAATTGATAACAGAATTATTCAGTTTTAAACTCAACTACACTTGACAAGCATTAAGTCAGAAATATGGAGAAGATTAGTGAAAACTGACCAGCCAACAAGGAAAAAAAATAACAGTGGTCACTTGTAAGGTCACTTTCACACCTTTCAACATTCAAAACTCTAATCAAAGTGGAAGGCCAGATAAAAAACATGGATAAAATTAGATTTAAAAAAATATTATTCTGAGTTCTATTAAATTAGTAAATTTTAACAGCAAGAACAACCAGAAATCTGATGTATAGGTAATTTTTTACTTGAAAAGGTCTAATGTTAATATAACCAAAAAGCCAACCAGCCCCCCAAAAGCAACACACAAAAAAAATCTATTTTAGAAGCATTTTTGAAAATGAAAGTTGGCTAAAAAGATATAAACATTAAAAGATTTTTCATATTGCTTAAATTACATACATGTGAGATGATTATAATCATTGATATGTCTGCTAGATCTGGAGAAAGATCTGGAAACTTTGTTTAAGTTGGAATAATGTCCTTGAATACAATTGGTTACTGCTGGTACTTCAAATTTCAAAGAAAGCAAATTGAAATGAAGACTTGAGCTTTGAATTGTTGCTTGATTGTATATCTTGTTATCTGAACAGCCAGCCGCCCATTAATTGGCTTAGTAATATATCAGGTCTCTACAACCTGAAGGGTGCTTAGAGGGCATTATAAAAAATTGATGGCAAATAAAAGATCACTTCATAAATGGCCATCTTACAGGAAATGTGCCAAAGCTTTAAAGATGGATTTCATAATGAAGATGGTTAAAGATGGCCCTATAGTTTGTAAGCGTATAAAGACTTTATTATTAGGATTCTCTCTAGAGTAGAGGTCTCAAACATATGGCCTAAAGGCAGCATGCGGCCCACAAAGTGGATTTTTGTGGCCCAACACACATGCATGCATGCACACACACACCATAAACATACATATGTATACAAATGTACTTTGCACTATTTGTTACTATGTCAGTAATAATAATATTTCTCTTTGGTATCATTCTCTATGTCTTGATTGTAAATTGTTTAATTGTTAGTGATAAGTAAAGCTTTATGAAGTGTAGCTTGTTTACTAAGGTCAGGTTGCTGCCCTTGACACATTTGGCATTTTTTAGTCAGGTTTTTAGTGGACTTAGCCAGGTATTTAGATAAATGTAAAAAAGATTAGATGAATGAAATGTTCCCAACCATAACCCCATTTGGCATCTAACAGAAAATGACATCCCCAATAATGTCAAACCCTGTGTCCTAGTAAGAGGAATTGGGACACAAAGAGAGTATCTATTGGTTGAATCCAAACATTTTCAGTTGATGTGGAGATGACCACTTTTTAACACTAAATGTCTACAACAGTTTGGCATTGAATTTTTCATATCATTGATCATTAATCGCCTGTTAGTAAATCTGCTCCAAGAGAGAGGAAATAAATCTCGCCGGCCACCAGGTCTAATTTATGTCAACAAGCATTGAAACAGTATCTTTAAATAAAATCTCAACTGAATTTTAGAAAGTTGGGTGTCCATTAAAAAACCTCTCATTAGCTAATCAAATTATTTAATTATTTCCTGAGCTTTGAATCCAGTTGATTACTTATTATAATAATAATAATAATAAAATGATGATTTATATAGCGCTGTATCCCAGCAAGGAGCCAGGCTCACAGCGCTTTACATGGAAACAAAAATACATATATAAATAAAAAGAAACATTCATAGCATATTAACTACATAAATAACAATACGGTATACTCAATACATCAGCTACGCTAATCAATTACAGAAATTACTTATTCATGTAAGAAGAAAGCTGTGAAAAAGTTCTATAGTAATAGAGAGCAGGTGATAGAAAAATAAAAGATAATTGCTTTGACAACATTCAAAGTGAAAACTTTTGCTTTTTGAAAGCATTTACTTTGTTCAACAAGTATAAAACTATTTGGAAAATATCCCTGACATGGCAGTTCATGTCACCTGGCACGGCAGTTCATGTCACCTGGCACGGCAGTTCATGTCACCTGGCACGGCAGTTCACGTCACCTGGCCCGGCAGTTCATGTCACCTGGCACGGCAGTTCACGTCACCTGGCACGGCAGTTCATGTCACCTGGCACCTAAAACTTGTGAGAAACACACAAAGAATAAAACTAGATCTCTGATGACCTAGATTACTTATTACTCCCTGGGGCTTTCCACTAGCTGCTTACATGAAACTAAACATCAAAATACAATTACAAGTCTTTACAACAAAGTCAATCAGCTCTGAATTCATTTTGGAGAATTTTCTCTTTTAATTTTCTGAGACACGATTAGGAAATGACGTAGATAATTTGGCTAAATAATCAGGATATTACCTAACTAGGTAAAATTACAGTTAAATTTTTCATTTGTTGCTCAAAGCAACAAACTTTTAAAGCAAAAAATTATGTGGAATTAGACAGATTAATAAGAATCTAAATTTAAAAAATGGCATTGTAAAAATGAGAGTTACATGAGATCATCTCATTGGATCAACATTAACTTTTCATTTTTTCATTTTGGAAGGATATTCCCAATCAGGGAGGATGGAATGAACTGGAGGGCTCAACCTCTGCAGCCGCATGAAGCAAAAGTAAGAGAAATCATAGAGGATCTCTGTTTTTAAACATGACAAATGATAGGAATTCTCTCTTTATATATATGATATATTATTTAAGATCTCTGCGTATGAGTGTGATCAATTATCTCTATTTATAATAATGAGTTAATGATAGACAATCTCAAATACTGAAAAAGTATTTGGTATAAAAAAAAGTGAAAGCTAGAAATTTAGAATGTCTAGAAGAAAATTAGATAGTTAATATATTATAACAATCACGATATATGCTAGTAAATTAGATTGTTAATATATTATAACAAGCAAGATATATGCTAGTAAATTATATAGTTAATATATTATAACAATCAGGATATATGCTAGTAAATTAGATAGTTAATATATTATAACAAGCAGGATATATGCTAGTAAATTAGATAGTTAATATATGATAACAAGCAAGATATATTCTTGTAAATAAAAGTAAAGAACACTTCTTTGTCATCATTCTTAGAGAAGAAAACAGCTAAAAATGTTTTCTAATATAATATACTTCTTGCCTCACTGTTGTTAAATTTCACTCTATAATGCTGATCTAATGTTGTAATAACTAATAGAGCAGAGCTTTACTGCTCATCTCTCTTTTATACTTTTGTTATTTGTTTGAAAGGCCATCATGGATGATCCCACAGCCAAGAAGCGTGTCTTAAAATCATATCACATGATGTTAGATTTCTATGGCATGGAGCTTGATGAGCAGGGGAAGATCAAAAGGTCAAAAAATTATCGGCGACGTTTCCAAAACCTGACTAAGTGAGTGTTGTAACCAATTCTTTACTTATAACAATTTTAAAAGAAGAATAAAAAAGATTCTGCATGCCAGACATATTGATACTGTCAATATCAATAACTCCGTGATACAATTTTATCTACAATACAAAGAATTATAACTCTTGCTTATTGATCAAGATCTGATCAGGACATAGGTTGCTAGGTACTATATTAACAGTTTGTGAACTTGTGGTTTTTTCTGTGTTAAGATTTTGCCATTACAGTTACTCCAAAAAGTAAGAAAGAAAATGACCAAAAAAATTATTTTTTTTCAAAATGAAGTATTTTCGTGGTATAAAAAAAAATAATTAAAAAAAAAAATAAATTAAAAATTTAAAAAAAAATTATATATATATATTTATATTTATATATATATATAATAAATTTAGAAAATGGGAAATTGTTTTGCTATAATTTTTGGTTTATTTTATTTTTAAAATCCACAAAATATCCAAATGAGGATTAAGGGTTTTCTTTCTTTTCAATTGACATTTATCTTTTATAGCCATACACACAACTACCTGCGCATCACACGCATTTTGAAGTCACTTGGGGAGCTGGGGTATGAGAACTTGAAGAAGCCCTTTCTTGAATTCATATTGAAGGAAGCATTGCTAAGGGATAGACTTTTAAAAAGTACCTTATCCAGCTGCAAGAACTATTGGATTGGAACACTCAAGAGTGATGAAGAAAGGGAAAGTTTGTATCAATTTATTGACGAGCATGAAAATGGAGTCTCTTAGCTACTGCAGATGACACACCAAAGGCCTTACCAATAATTACTTCTGACAACTAAAAGTCATTTAACGGTGACAGGACCAGTGACCTACCATAGGCACATCATATAATTTTTATAAAAAATAGTAGATAACTCTTGAATTTATTTGAATTTGTCTGTAATGTGAGGATTTAGCTCCCATGTATTTTAAATTTTAAAAAATTTATTAGAATTAGAGTGAATATTATTAATGATTTTTTGTGTTGCTTTTATTATCACTTTCTCGAGAACTGATGTTGAGTTAAAGAAAATATGACCATTTGAAGGAAGCAGCTTCCATTTAAAAAAATTTAGCCCATAAGATTTTACTGTATAACTTAAATTCACTTTAATCTACGGTCTATAATTTATCTTACACCTAAACTGTTCCATTAGTTGTTGCCTTGAGGTTTATCACTGATCATTGATATGTTTCTTGTGACCATTCATTTTATATCTCATATGGCCCTGTTTGAATTTTTCAAATCTGTCTGATAGTTCAGAAAATAACATTTATCTCCAATATTTTCCAGCATATGAATCTTGTCTAATATTTGCTAAGTGTATATATATTTATAATCGTTAATAAAGTGACATGTACCTAATAATTAAGGAGTAACACATTTATCAAAGCTGTTTTTTTAAATAGAATTTGTTTCTTATGCCTCCAGATGGCCTTGCATTGGGACTAATATTTCTCATAATCCTCCTGTTTCCCTTCAAGAAGTTTATTCTGATTTTATATTGTTTTAGGATGATAAAGTTGCAGAAGGAAAATCTAACATTCCACAGGGGAACAATGGATAATTGTTTTCCCTGTTTATGTGCCTGCACAGGCATCAAATACATATCTTGAGCTTGAGTTTTGTGGACTTGTTTTTTTAAGAAATCATTTAAACAAATTTTCTGGGTCACTCAAAAGATTTTTATTCCTATTAGTTTTACTCAGCTGGAAATGACATGACAGTACTCAAGGTCTTGACGCGCCTATTACCCTCTGTCACAATTTTATCAACAAAAAAAAAAAACAACGCCTTCATAATACTTGACATAAGAAGATCCCCCCCATCCTCAATAACAATAATTTGAAAAGCATTTTTGAAAGAAAACTTATAGCCTCTTGATGGACCTTCAAAAATAGTTTATTTAGAGATTGTCATAGAGATTGTGGCAGGATCATCAATCATTTATAGAGATTGTGGCAGGATCATCAATTATTTATTTTTGTGCTTCTCTGTGGCTGTTGTGGGTGACAGGTAACTTGAGGACATTATGGACAACACTTAAGTTGTTGTGTGAGACAGGTAACTTGAGGACATTATGGACAACACTTAAGTTGTTGTGTGAGTAACTTGAGGACATTATGGAAAACACTTAAGTTGTTGTGGGTGACAGGTAACTTGAGGACATTATGGACAACACTTAAGTTGTTGTAGAATAATAAAGATCATAGTCAAAGCAACATAAAAAAAAAATATTTTTTTTTGGGTCCCATAACCTTGTGGTTGTAGGGGGTTCTAATGTTTCCATTAGAACTTTCTCTAAGCATGGTAGACTTGGCGGCGCATATCTGATCTCCAAGTCGGCGGAGGTCTTTTATTTAGCAATAGTTTTATTCATTGAAATGTTTTATTGTGGCTTAACAAGGGCGAGATCCCATGCAACTCAAGCTTGTGAGGCGAGTAATAATAATAAAAATGTTTTATCTTAACTTAAATTTAAGGTCTATTCTTAATGAGTATAAAAGAGTGCCGATTGCCACATCCAGTATAAAGCTTTTTAATTACAAGGCTAATTGCCCATCTGGAACATTTCACTTCATTCTGAATCTAGTGAGTTGATGGGGTTATCTTTAACATTTGTTGATTGAAAGCATTTTAATATTTTGTCATTAAATACTTTTGTTGTTTAGTAGCTACCTGCTCTGTAAGGCTCTCATTTATTTAACATAATGTTGTCTAGGTATAGAATGATTTGTAATTTGATTTTATACTTCAGATCTAGAATCACATTCAATATTTGATGTAGATCTAGAATCAATTTTAAACTTAAGTTTTAAGTATCATTCTTGAAATGTCATTTGAATTTGAGTATCTTTAAATTATTGAATAAAATTCTAATTCTGAAATTTTTTGAGTACTTTCTATACATTTATTTTAAAATATAAAATAAATGATAATATCTTACATTGTTCAGTAGTTTTGCTACTTCATATTTTTTTAAAGAGAAATAAAAGGAAAACAAGCTGGGTCGTTTCAATCTTTTTTATTGTTCACTATATTCACTTGACAGCAAAAAAATCATTTGGAAAGCGCGAAACCAAAAATAAAATAAAATAAAGACAAGTAAACAAACAAGTAAGTGGACCAATTAAGGAAGACATTAAATTATTATCCAATTTCGCACACAAAAAATTGTCATGAAAAGTTAACACAATCTTTTCTCTGTTATCATCCATCATCAAGTCCAATAAAAAGAAAACTCCTGAAAGAAAACATAAAAGTTCAGGAATCATTCTTCATTGGGACTTTAATTTTTATTTACTTTTTTTTTTTTTATAACCTGGGAATAGAACTTAATGAAATTTCTGGAAGTGGAAACAAAAACAACAAAAAATATTTTCAATACAGTGTATAACTCAACAAGGTTGCTTTTATTAATAATTGGGGGAAAAAACACTAAAATGTAACAGCATTTTTTTTGGTAAAAAAATTAAAACAACTGAAAATATTGTAAACAATTTTAAACAAATAAAAACACAGGTTGTATTGTGGAAGAATGCTTTCAATTTTACCCAATGAAACAAAAAAATTTCTTTAAAAAAACAAAACAAAAAATGTAAACTGCTTTGGAAGATCAGGAATGGTTTCCAAAATGGTGGCAAAAAATAAAGGAAGAAAACAAACAAGTAAATTTATTGAAATGAATCAACACATTGGACACCTTGACACACATTGGACACATTGCATTGGACACCTTGACAGAGTACCTAACACACGGAGGAGGAGTCACTGCAGAATAAAATTTTTACATTCAACGGAAATAGAGACAGATTGCCCACCATATGTTTTTTTGATGAGGTTAAAATGAATGGGCTTAAAATATACCGTTAATCAAAATTTACAACTAGTCTTCAGTTGTTTTTTTTATAGCATCAGGTAAGCACCATTTAAAAATGTTGAAACTCTACCTAGTCTGACTTTTCTATGAAACTGACTGTTGGAATGGATGAAGTTGTTTAATTGGAATGAATTAACCTAACTTATTGATCTGACGATCTGAAGGCCAAAATAATGCCTCAATGATATTTACAACAACAAAAAAAAAAATCTAAAAAATTGTCAACCAAACTGAAGCAAATAAATACAAAAATAATTGATCCAAGCAATTTAAAAACTCAAACTCAAAATAATATACAAAAAAACAACAACCAATAATACTGCAGAAAAGATTCTGAGCTGGTTAATGTGCTATTTTATATAAAATGTTTTCTTGTCATCACTTATTTTTTGTTAGCTGAATTATTATTGAATATTTCCTAAAAACTTCAGAAATTTATTAGGAATTGCACATTTTTAAATGTATTATTTTCAATTATTCTTTCCTTTGTCAGAAATGGCTTGAGAATTGCATATTCTGAAATTGCATTAAAATTTTTTTTAGGTGCTTTGCTTCATAACTGTAAATGTGGGCATTTTTGAGCAAATTTGAGCTTTAATGAATACTATGTAGCTGAGACTAGAGCAAGCAGATTTTTTAAAAAAATCAAAAGCAAAAAATTACATATGCTATTAGCAACTATTTAAAATTGAACACTCTTTGGTTATGAGTGAATGCAAAACTGAACACAAGGGGGGAAATGAGGAAACGGAATAGATAAGTAAACTTAAAAATTATTTACAATACCTAAAAATATCATTAAATTACAATCAAGTTTTTAGTTTACTCAAATAAGTAGAATAAATCTTCATTTTCAGATCATTGCAAACAAATCATTGCAAAGGAACAAACAAAATATCTTAATTAAGTAATAGAAAAAAATCAACATAACATAATGCCACTAACCATTTGGCAAAAAATATACAAGAAAAAAAACTGTGGCAGTTGAATACTTTCAATAGGAGATCTTATGAGTAAAATCATTTTGGAACACAAAACGGTCATAATAAGAAATGACTAATAAAACAAAAGTCATATTCCTGGACTTCTGATTCAATTTATAAAAACAATAATTCTCCTGTTTTAAAAAAATAAGAGAAAGTTTAGTTGTACCAGTTTCATTTATTGTAAATGTTGTTGAAAATTGTAAATATTTCTGTTAATGCACCGGTAAATAAATGATTACTATGAAATAAGCTCAGATTGCAGTTTCCTAGTTTGTTTACTCAGGTTTAGTTATGATTATTTAATTTAAATATAAGAACTTCCATACATTGTAAATGAATGAGTTAGTCTTGATACATATTTATTAAGAACAAATTAATTTTAAACAAAAAGCTTTGTTATGTTTTCTCAAGGAAAAAAAGTAATTATGTGGCAAGGTGGGAAAAAATTTTGATCCAAAGAAACAAGAATAGTTTTTTGATTAGATAATAATTAACAAATTTAAATTCAACCCGAATCAACACTGTTTTATAGAAAAACAAAATATATTTTCAATGGCTATAACATTAAAAAAAAACTTGTTCTGAAATTTGCATTTGCTTAAGTACATGCAAGAGTATTTTATCCTTAAAAACAATGGAAGGATCACTAAAGGTTTTGATTTCAATTCAAAGAATTATTTTTTATACCAAAGAATGAATTATTTGCTTATTAGTAAAAAAAACAAAACAAATGAACAAAATGTTTTATCAAAACAAATATCACGAAGAAATTAAATTACCGAACAAAATAAAATTGCAAAAGCATGACTTCTAATAGATGCTGATGTTTGCAAAAACTCAAAAAAACTTATATATACAACAAATTACTGTAATTAATACTACACAGAGAAAGCAGGATTTTGGCATATTTTTTTTTATACACAATGAATCTTCATGGAAATTATTTTAAAAATGCATGATTTGGGGAAATTGCTTTCTCATACACATGTATGTTCATTTATACAAATTTTATGTTATTGAATTTCACCATTTTCTTCTTTTATGGCATAATTAGTGTTATAAAGCACACCGATACAACACAACACTGAAGATATGCGATTAGATCTTTACATTGATTTGACATCAAAAACAATTATAGCAATATAATAAGTCATAAATTTCACAACTCTGGATATGAACTTTGAGAAGGGTTTGGGACAGGAAATACATGTGAAGACCATATAAAAGTAGTCATTCATCATAACATGAATTCAGCATTTGTTTTTGAACAAAACATTAATATAATGTATAAGGTAATAAAAAAAAAATAACTTGCAATATGCATAAATTTATTGTTAAGTAAGTAGTTCAATGTGCTACAAATAGTATTGGCTATGCTGGGAGCTAAAGATACAAAGCACTCTTTCTTACATTATTTGTATCAACTCTCCCCAGCTTTTTCAGAGTTTTGTAAGTTACCATGACACATAGGAAAAAAAATCAAATTCATTTATTAAGTACCATTGTCTAACAAAATTAATCTCAATGTCTTCACTAAATCCTTGGTAAGATATAAACTTTAAAAATTAGAGAGTCTTTCACTTTACATGTTGTCTAGGCATTGACTTTGCACAAAGGCAGCAACTCTTCACAACCAAAGTCTTAAAAGGCAATTCTGTCTCTATAGTCTGGATGTATGCATAAATAATTTTTTTAAGAAAAGAAAATCTATATTAAGAATACAATAAATTTCAAAAATTAATTATTTGAATTACAAATATACTTTCTGTCCAAATAGAAACATATTTATTTAAATATATCTTTATAAATAGACATAGTCACAACAAATGTTTAATATGTACAAAATGTTGGAATTGTAATGAACCAAGTTAACAATAATTAATACATCATCACTGATCAATAAAAAGCTAAATGAGAATATGGCTATTAATGGGGTGATTTAAAGTTGCTTCAATCCTTTTCATTTAAAGAAGAATTGTGTTTGATTGGAACTTAAGAAGAGAATTCATTTTTAAAATCTAGCCACAAGAGGGTCCTAAATTAAATATATAGAATTACCTAAATTATGTTCAGGACACATAAGATGAATGAATTTTCCCAAAACAAATGTATAATTCCTCAATCAACAACTGATTTTTTCTTTTTAAAAAACCCACCTAATTTAATTAAACAAAACACATTTTTATTTATTTAATCAACTTGAATGTGTGGCCGCTGAATAATTAAGGAAGGACTCATAAACAATAAAATGTAGAAGGAGAGCAATTTGGGGTTATAGAGGCATATCAGTTCACAACCTTAAAGCTTCAAACATGGGACAGGGCAGGCACAAGATCATCAAGTCATTATAACATCCAGACAACCATTCATTATGTTTTTTTGTCTTTAGGTTTAAACAGTGTTCATTAAATTTACAGAAATGCAATAATTAGGTCTAGTGGGGTATGTAATAGTGTTAAACTGTGAACATCATTTGGAAAATAAAGGCCTTGTAAAAATAGCCATGATTATTTAAGATCTTACAAGGACAACGTTAAGGTCAGTGAAATATTTTCAAAAGCAAAAAAGAAAAAGTTTTTAAAAAAAATGTGGCAGTACAAAAGTACTTTAGTATAGACAAATTCACCAACTTGATTTGCACAAGAAAATATTTCTCATTCTGAAAATTGGAGGAACAATAATTTGTTAGAATAATTTTCTTGTTTATATCTCCACTCTTCTATTTCAAAAAAATACATACATATATATATATAGATATTTATATTTATATATTATTCACTTATGTAAAATGGAACACAAAATTAATATTGTAAATATTGGAATGAGACAGTTCTAGAATGGAATCATCTTTGTTCCCATCAAAGCATTTTTATAGATAATAATAACAATAACAAAATGCAAACTAATCAAGATAGTAAGGATCAGGCTACAACATTAATGCCATGGCATCAGTGTAAAGGTGGTATGTTCAGCAGTTGGGGGGGAGGGGGTCTTGAAATTAGAATGGAAATTAATAAGTAGGTGGGAATAAAATTAAAATAGTCATGAAGATACCATGTGAAGCTTATATTGCAGGTGGAGCGGTGGAACTGTACATTGCTTATTTTGTGGGCTGTGAAGTTTTCATTCATATATAATATGTTGTTTTAACATAGAAAAAAAAAAGTTAAGATGTTCAAATAAATGAATGAAGAATACCTTAAAACCCAATATTCTTGTCTTTATATAATTATAATTTTTTGAAAAATGTGTAATAAATATAGTAAATGTAAAAAAAATAAATTAGAAAGCCATGAGTTGATTTTAAAAAAAAAAATTCAAGCCATGTTTCAGGATTCATGAAATATTTTCAAAAATTAAAACAGGCCTTAATATTCTTTAGGAAAAAAAAAGAGAAACATTTTAGAAATGAGCTTAAAGAATTTGATGACTGTTTGAAGTATATCAACAAGAGGTTTAGCTGTATATCAACAGGAGGTTTAGCTGTATATCAACAGGAGATTTAGCCCATATTACTTTTAAGTGTGCCTTATTTTAAGGTTTCATTTTCATCTATAGACAGATTAACCCCACAAATACTTACTCTCATTTATGTCAATGAATAACATAGCACGCTATTTTAAATGCTGTATAGGATTTTTTTTTTTTAATTTCTTGTAAAAACATTCCATTGTAAAGCTGGGAAAAATTAATAAATAGAAGTAGCACATATGCACACCTTACAGATACATATTGTCAGAAAAGACTGTGGGCAAACAAGAGGAAGGGGAGACAAATGCTGCCTTGCAACATGCATGTAGATGTAAGTACATAGATTTTCTTTTAAATATACCCCTTCATCAATGCCCCAAATTTTGTTGTTTTTTTTGTTCAGAAAAGAAATGAGGAAAAAAACTCAGCATTGAAATTTACGCCAAAAACAAACAGTAATTATAGCAATTGCAAACAGAACTTTAAAAATCAGAGCAAGGGATCCAAAATAAAAAATTTAAATTTTGGTCTCCTTTTTAGCAATATTTTAACAACAAAAATGTACAACAGCATTTGGGATAGGAAGGAAAAAAGAATATAATCAAATATTGCAGGTATTTAATCATAACAAAAGAGCTCTACTTAAGAACATTAGTAAGCTCATTGATTATAATCAGCTGTTGTTGCTAGTAGTTTGAACAGGGGTCACATTGGAACAGGAATGTGCCAGATGTTTTTACTATCTCATTAGACAACAAAACAAAATTACAGAAAGAAAATGTATATAGGACTTAAGTAAGTACAAATTCAATTACTGGGACAACACCAAACAAATGGATTGTTAACTGTGTGCTTGAACATGTGATATATATGGTGTCTAATTATATATGTAAATATATGTATATATTTATTACATTATATATGCATATATGCATATACTATATAAATATATATATATTCAAATATATAAATATACACATATACTCACAATCAAAATAATATATATATATATATGTATATATTGTACAAAAAAAACTTTAATGCTTGCGTAGGGACGAATTATTCTTCTGGAAAGCATTTTGATAAGTAGGTCAATATTTCCAATTCCAGGCTAAAAACTAGTTGAGTGCTCTATTTACATTTATGTAAATTTGACAAACTATCAACCAATTCTTTCTTGAGAATGAAAATTTCAATTAATATTGACTAGCATTGCACTGCGTATACAGTATCCCGAGATGGGTCCAGACATGACCAACTATTTAATATATATATAATTCGAAGAAATATATCTTACAGTATATTCATTATTTTATTAAATATACATTTAGATATAGAATTACTTTCATGCCTTTAACACTTGCTTTCCATTTGCTCAAGTAAAATTCACTGGGGGAGGGGGGACTTGGGGGGAAGAGGAGGAGAAAATCATTTTAGTTTGTTAGCTTATAAAGAGAAACGTACAGATTTAGAAACAAATAATAAGGAAAATAACTATCTTTGGTGGCGCTCAGCAGCTTAATTAAAACTAGGATCTTTTCTCTATGACTACATTCAGTTTAACAAAGATGCATTATTCAACAACATTTTAGGAATAACAAAATTGTAATGTCTCTTAAAATTATTTCTAAAAAAAAAATAAAAAATGTATACATTGAAAAACATTCAAATTAACTTTTCTGAAGATATGAAAATCTAATGAACGTCCTTGTTGACAAGAGTGAGAAGATCAGCTTTAGTTTCAATCTGTGGCTCTAAGTTTGATGAAATCATGTGACTTATAAATAGCCAAAGTTAGGAAGTTTCTAATAAAATCTTCTTTCAAGACATCAGCTCATCAATGGAAATCAAAGTGTAAAGCAGTCAGCTCCAAAATATTAATAAACATCTACCCAATGTGTCAGGAGAAGGCATTAGGATGTTTTATATCTCAGATTGAAAAAAAAAAAAAGAGTGCATTTTGAATGAGAACGTCTTTGGTGTGTTTACTTGAGGTTTTTTGTGGGGAAAATGCTGGAAATAACATCAATCTTAAAGCTTTTTCAGCCTACCAGTGGGTGTAACACTTCCTGGAATAAGGCCGCTTGACAGTTGCATTCTTGTAAAATTATGCAACAAAGCAGTGAGCCCTGTCAGACATTGCTGTTCATTAAACATGACAATATTTTATGAGCTGTTATTTGTTGCTTAATTTTTTGGTTGTTGCAACAACTTTAGCTATTTGTGCAACAATATTTCATTACCTGTTTGTTTTTTTTTCAAAGATTTTTCAGGCAATCTGCAATGTCCTTTTTTAAAGTCCCTCTTTGCATAATAGAGTAAAGGTACTCATTGCCAACTGGCTCTTTCTGCAAATTCGTGACCAACTGTCCTAAAATTTTTTAAAAGCCAGATACTTAGTTCCCAAAGTTTACAGTGGGTACCAATTGGAGTCTCTGGGTCACTTTGCATAATTGCATCACTGATTCAAGAAACATAAATATTTTTCAGGTTTTCATCTTCTTAGGTGAGTCTAGCACAAAATTTTCACAGCCAAACACAAAGTAAAGTTGATCAAGAAATGAATCGAACCTAGAACCTGCACAAATTTCAAGAAGTTATGAGGCCACCCAGTCAATCTTTCGTGTGCCGTTCCATCAAGCCTTGTGCCATCTTCAGTTTTATTGTTGGAGTATTTGCTTCCACTTTCATTTACTTTTTTAAAACAAAATTTGCCAGTTTGTCAACTCAGTATTACAAATATGCTGAGAGTCACTTCACTTAAAACTGGCTTCATGGAGGAACCAGATCTCCAAAATAAAAAAGATTCACTCCATATCGTCGTCGTGGGTGTTGCTCTCAATAACATCCTGCAGAAGCTCATCCACAGACTCGGATTCAGCACTGATTCCTTTTTCAGCAAAGTTCAAGTTGGGAACAAGAATCCCCAGCATTCGGACAACGTTGAGTCGAAGATATTTTAGCTTGGCAGCATGAGCACAGTTTTCTTTCCCCCCACAGGAACTTAAATCATGGGCGTGTGGGGGGTCCCTACTCTCCAGTGGGGGAGATTTTTTGCGTAGGTCGATGGCTTCATCTGAATGACTTCGACTGGGAGACTTTGTTGTTGTCGTCGGAGCTATCAGAGATGTGTGTGGTTCTTTCTTGATCTGCTGATGTTGCAGTAGTGGAAGAGGTGACTGGGACATGTGCGGCATGGACCCATGGAGGAGATGAGGGGGGAGGTTGTTCTGGGATGTTGGCGTGGAGGAAGAAGATGAGTTATGAGAGAGGCCAGACAGGGGGGAGAAGCCAGAAGCACTTGGGAACCCAGGACCGCCGTGAGGAGGGAAATGGGGAAAACCTGGAAAGAGGTGATGACCTCCAGGATGGTGGCCGGGATTACGAAGAGGAGGCAACTCTCCAAATATGAGCGGGGACATCTGGTGGCCATTCATAAAAAATGGGGGATGGGGTCCTGTGCCTGGGGTGCTGAACATAGAGTTGCTGGGGTTGGGGGTGGAGCAGCCTGAATTGGGTGTGGCTGGGGACTTGGCGGTTCCAGGCTGTGTGTTGTTGCTGCTGCTGCTGTTGTTGGGGGTGAGTGGTGGTGGCATGTTTCTTCCACCATTACTCTCTTGGTGATCATGGTGTTGAGGAGATAAATGCTGTTGTTGCTGCTGCTGCTGCTTCAGCTGCTGTTGTTGCTGGGCATGCTCTGACTTTGCCATCTCGATGGCTTTGGTCACAAGGTCCATGTTGTTGTGAGGCATCGGTGGGGCTAGAAGAGGGGGAGGTGGCAGCTTGAAGATGTTGTTGTCGTGCATGACTTGGGTGGAGAGGTAGCCCATACCCCGAGGGGAACGGGTTCGCTTCTCTTTAATGTAGTAGGACATGATGCCGTCATGCTTGTTGATGATGTGGCTCTTGAGGCTGTGACTCTGGCTGTATTGAACGCCGCAGGCACCACAGATGTACGGCCTCTCACCTGTGTGGCAGTAGAAAAAAATCATCCTTAATTAAATGTTATTTTGAATTCAGCTCTTTCTTCAAATAAATTTTTATGATTAAATTTGACTCTTGTAATTTTTTTAACATGATGATCTTATATACTTTCATACTAGTAATTGAAAACTATATTTTAACATGATGATCTTATACACTATCATACTAGTAATTGAAAACTATATTTTAACATGATGATCTTATATACTATCATACTAGTAATTGAAAACTATATTTTAACATGATGATCTTATATACTTTCTTACTAGTAATCGAAAACTATATTTTAACATGATGATCTTATATACTTTCATACTAGTAATCGAAAACTATATTTTAACATGATGATCTTATATACTATCATACTAGTAATCGAAAACTATATTTTAACATGATGATCTTATATACTTTCATACTTGTAATCGAAAACTATATTTTAACATGATGATCTTATATACTTTCATACTTGTAATCGAAAACTATATTTTAAAAAACAAAAATGCCAAAACAGAAGATTTAATTCATTGATGAACACTTACGGTCCTCTTCACTTTAAAAAATTGTTTTTTGTGGTTGCGATTCCAACTATACAACATAGATAATTTATTCTAGTTAAACGAAGACATCCAATAAAGAGACTAATCATAGTGACTCTTAGCTCTATGTAATATGTGAGTACAATTTTGGAGTAACTTTATCTTCAGGCGGAAGCCTTACCTGTGTGAATCCGCAAGTGTACGTAGAGATTGCTTTGGTGTTTGGTTGTGTACGGGCAGTGAGAGCACTTAAAGTACATGTCATTGGTCTCCCTTCTTGGCTTGAGCGGACCTTTCCCCTGGTGAGTGTTCTCCACATGGTTCTCCAGGTTCTTTTGCCTCCTGAAAGTTCTCTCGCAAAACTGACATTTCAAATAGTCCTTGTCAACGTTCTCCCCCATCTTGCCCTCAAAAGGCAGGAACTTCCTGGCAAGAGCAACATCCAATGGGCCGCCAGGGCTGAAAAATAACAAATAAAGTCCATAAAATAGCTGCTAAGAAGGCAAGGAAACATTGATCAAACACTTTTGTGGATCATCTTGCTTTTCCACACAAACCAATTATAAATAAATAGAAAAAAATTAATGGCATTTTAAAAATGATCTCAGTGTTTGAAAAATTTAATGAGACAAATAAATAAATGAACTTCTTTCCCTCATGACGGTGGACAAAAAGGTCATTATATTTTGTAATTAAAAGAGTTGTCTTAAAATCCAGTGCAGATGTTTTAAATTCCAATAAATATTTTTAAAAATATTTTAATAAAAAATTGATATTAATAACTTTTATGTCAGTGATTTGAAAAGAAGAAAAAATTTTAAAATGTTGAATGTTAAAAATTGGAAACAATTTGTTTTACTTCTTTGAACTTGTTTCATTAAGTGGACATGAAATTATTAATTTTTTAATAAACATTTCTGGAGTAAAAGGTTAGGAAATAAATTTTGAAAAAAGATTTAAACAGAAAAGTTGGATTTAAAGGATGTCAAATATAAGTTGTTCAAATTTAAAGTAACCCTAGATTTTTTTAACACATGTAATAAAAATAGGAAGTTTAGTAAAAAAAAAAAGAGTAGAGAGAGAAAAAAAAAATGTGCCTTGAGAAAGGCAACATGATAAATTAGAAAGGAAGAAGACAGATTTGCTGGATAAACTTAGGTATTTCCACCTACTTGGATAATAGTTAAGTCTAAGTCTCGTTTAAAGACCTACCTAAATGGATATAGAGGCATATTGTTGAAGCCAGGAAACCAGGAAGGCATCTTGCCGTTACCAAACATGTTTGGGCTAAATGCTGTCTCGCTGATGTTGGATGCCATGGGGTGCAGATGGGGCAGACCACCCCCTGTTGAAATAAGGGGTGGGGGGTTCTTCATATCCGCAGACACGGTGACGATGATGGGCTTGACATCTGTAGATGTTGGAGAGGATGTGGAGGACGGGGATGATGATGGCAATGATGTTGTGTTGAAAAAGGATGGCGGGTTGGATGGCGGATAGCCTAGATCAGAGGGCGTCTTGTAGTCTCTACCGGACTCCTGTTTTTCAGTTTTGAACAGGAAATGGACATCAGCGGGGTCCATGTCATTGAAGCTGGAGTCCTTATCACTGTCATAGTAGTTTTTCATTTTCATGTCCTCCAGGTCCTCATTGAGGAGAGTGACTTCAGACTCGACATCTTTGAGGATGGAGCTGATGACGTCAGGCTTCAAGCCCTCCTCCAGGCACCTGTCTCGCAGGTTGGACAGCATTTGGAGCAGGTACTGCTCCCTCCTGGTCTTGGCTTCAGCAGGCGGCAGACAATTGAGTGTCTTCATAAACATGGCGTGGGCATTGACCTTGACCTCGTGCATGAGGTTGTAAATATTTAGGGGCACATCCTTGAGGAATGAGTACTTGTCCGAGTCGGTCATGCTGTCAGACTCTGACCTCATCTCCATCTCCTCATCGTCGTCTTCGGGGATGCCGTCCACCGCTTCAAGCCGAGAAGACAATCGGTTGGCTGAGAAATGGTGGTCATCCTCCACCTTGTACCTGGCCTCGGCGGTCATTCTTGTTTCTGATTTTCCAGTGCCATCCACTTCGTCATTTTGCCCTTCCCTCAATTTTTTCATCATCATTATCTCCTCGTTCAAGATGTCATCCTCAATCTCACTCTCCTCGCTGTCATACTGGAGTTGTCTCACCCTTCTAATGTCTTCGTTGGTGGGTTTCCGTCTCCTCCTCTCATAGCTGGCATCCATGCTCATTGTGTTTTGAACAAAACTGTTGGACGTTTGCATACTGGTGTCGGCCCGTATGCTGTCTGACTCCTCAAAACTTGAGTTGAGCTGGGACTGGGGGGATGGGGAGCTGTCGGGGCGGTCACAGTTCCGGGCAGTTGTCGACACGGCAGCTGTTGGAATATCTTCCGAGTCTTCGGGTTCTGAAAGGTTCTTCCTGTGGACCGACGATGGCAAGTGATGGGATAGAGATGAAGAAGAGGCTAGGGTTTTTAGAGCACCATTACTCCACGGCTGGCAGTGTGATTCAGGAGAGTTAATTTGACTTGCTTGAAACTTTTCAGCCGCGTCGCGGGTATCGAAAACAGTTTTCACCTGCAAGGAAGGGGACGTACATCTGGTTGATGATAAGTTCCAGGATTTAGTGAGCATCATGGGCGAGGACAGGGGGGATGACGAGATGGACAGCGACTTCTGAGAGGACGAAGAGACGTGCTCCCAGGAATTGGGGGTCATCGAGGAAGAGACAACATGAGGTTCTTGCTTGATGAGGCTGTCTGCTGTGATGGTCTCCCCTTGTTTTGGAGACACGGGCATGGACGAGTTATGGCTGGTGGCGTCAATGATCATGGTGGAGGGGGCTCTGGGGGCTAAAACACTGTGCAAGAGCGCTGGGTCACGTGGGCTACTGGTGGGGTCAGGAGAAGGAACCAAGGTCTTGATGTCCATCATACTGAGCTAACCAGTCTGGTGTCGGGAGCTCGGATGTTAGTCATTGTGCTGTGGAAGACAAGGTAAACAATCATTTTAGGTTACTGTCTTTCAAATCCTTTTTAAATAAAGTTTTTAACTAAATAATTGTTCATTGTGAGAGGGCGGTGCATATAAACTTAACAAATAGTTGATCAACCAATAGCAACATCAGATGGCTTTACAGAGTTAAGATAGTCTATGATATTTCTATGATCCTAAAAGTGTTTAAAACAAGTACACGTCAAATACTTTCTTGTAGACATGTAGCTACGGACATTACCAAATAGCTGCAGACATGGCTGCTTATCCACGGATGTGAAACCACTAACATGGCCATTTAGCCACAGAAATGGCCATTTAGCCACAGAAATGGCCATTTAGCCACTGACATGGCCATTTAGCCACTGACATGGTCATTTAGCCATTAACGTGGCCATTTTGCCACTGACATGACCAAATAGCCGCTGTCATGGCGTTGAAGCCAGTGACAGTGCCTTGTAGTCACAAACATGACATTAGGCATTGGGCCAATGACATGGCTATGCCGTGACAGACTTGCGGTCAGTTGTTAACATGCCAACTTGCTCATCTAACGAGTTACAAGCCAAGTCACTACCGGTCAAAAATAATTTTGTCATGGGGCCTCGGTACAACTTTTTGTCATCCCATATTTGAGATGTGACATGACAGCTCTACAATACCGACAAACAAACACCTGCTGATGTTCAAGTTGATGTCTTGGTCTTGGTCGTGCCGCGAGACACGCCCTCAATCTACTGCTGACTCGGTAACATCCAAGTTAATTTCTCCGGCTGGCTGTCTTGACAAAACTCAAACACTTACATGTTGTAAGAATAATGCACAGAGAAGAGAGGAAAAAACACACAATAACAACGGAGTTGCAGATAAAAACTAATTTCCAATCCGAGAGAGGTCAAACTCATCGCTCCACGTGGGGTGACGACGACGCCGTGTAGACAGGGTAAATATGAAATGGTAAACAAAACATGAGCACGGGAAATCTAAACTCTTCAAATGGAAACACATTTTGACTGTCAGCTGTTAAACGAGCGAGACATAGAACTTACACTGGCCGAGGCTGCGACGAGCGTTAAGAGGAACACAATGATCTGGGGTCGTTTGATGGGAGGGAGTTGTTTCGAAGACACCAGCTCCATGTCGCGGGGTATTGCTGGGAGAATATCCAACACACTGCGCGTCACATCTAAGAGGCATCGCGACAGAACAGCGGTACCATACATATGAAATAGGTAAACCGGCTTTGTCAATCTTAAGTACACACCCGGGTCCGCACACTCACACCGGTTTGACCAATGGAACGGGGCCCCAACCAAGCTCAATGGTAGCCAGCCCTACGCCCCATTCATCTTCCACACAATAGGTAAGATGTTTGCGACTTCCACGGTCCTGTCCACAGTAAAGCGTTCCACGACCCGGAGTGTGCGCTCTTGTGGTGTTAGACCCAGCTATTGTAGTGTTAGACCCAGCTATTGTAGTGTTAGACCCAGCTATTGCAGTGTTAGACCCAGCTATTGTAGTATTAGAACGAGCTATTGTAGTGTTAGACCCAGCTATTGTAGTGTTAGACCCAGCTATTGTAGTGTTAGACCCAGCTATTGTAGTGTTAGACCCAGCTATTGTAGTGTTAGAACGAGCTATTGTAGTGTTAGACCCAGCTATTGTAGTGTGGTTCTGTGGTTTGACGTGGAGAAACCCGAGTTTATTACTTTAAAAAAAATGTTTGGGATGAGTAAGATTTGGTCATCAGAATACAGCAAGGATGGGCCGGGCCTGGACAACAAGGACGAGTCGAGAGCGTTACGAATTGATGGGATGGCTGTGTGGATGTATTAGTCGTGGATATAGGTGGATAAAGAATGAAACACCAACGTGACCATAACTGAAGACCATATCAAGCGATCCATGCTTCATGTCGTGTACAAGAACAAACACGTAGCAATTCTCGTTCTTCCCGTCTGGAATTCGGACGTGGAATGGGTAGCCTGATAAAACCAGAAAAAACCAACACATAATCAACATTTAAAAGTCTAATAACAACGCAAGACTAGACAAAAACCATGGTAAAGCGTAGGGCGCCACAGTATTCTGTACAGAGGGATCGACTGTAAGAGATAAGATTTTTAAAACAATTTTGTGTGTGAGCTGGATGTAAGTGTAAAATGTTAAGGTCGTGAGTCCTTGCCCGGGATTACATTGACTGGCTGTTTGAAAGAAGATAAGTTGACTAAGGTGGAAAACACACCGGTTCGCACCTGGACTCCGCGTGACAGCGTTGTCACCTGGACATCACGTGACTTAAGTTTAGCTAAGAGGGCATCCCACCTTTTCTGTTTCTTCTCCCCAGCTTAACAATGAAAATGGGAGGCAAAAAAGAAGGCGGGGGAAAAAAACAACATTCATCCTTTTTCATTCTTATGTCGTGGGAGCCTCATCCATGGCCCAGGTACAGAACATCGTGGCCTAACGTTATGGAGATGGACAATAGCCATCGCCGGCCCAACAATGGACAACGGGCGGTGACAACCTCTGATCACCGGAAGTTGTTGCTTAGATTTCACACATACACTGGGTACTGGGAGCCGTGGAGCTGACCTATCATCATGTCTTTACATCATCTCCTGGGAATCGTGGAAAAGGTGCGACTCCGTGTGACGACCGCGGGGTGTGGGGGGGGGGTGGCGGGTGTTGAATATAGAAGCAGGGGAAACTCCCGCAAACAAGAGAGGTAAAAAAAATATAGGATGGGTAACTAGGTAATTAACATGTCAACGTGTGGCTACATTTAGTGGTGTGAGAAACGGAAGTTGTTTTCCTTTGTTGTTGATGGTTGGAAACATGTAATAATGAGAGCAGTGCTGCCAGCGCTAGGTTTTTCAACCTATATCTAGTTTTTTTTTTACGTGTTGGCTAGGTTTTCCCCAAAATTGTCGTAGGCAGCACTGAGTGAGAGGCAGAAAATAAATTGAGATTTGCCTTCCTTCCATGTCTTTAGTAAGTTTTTTTTTTTTTAATTATAAATTCGCCTAACAGTGGTTTGTATAGTTATAAACTCGGGAGTTGTAAGAAAAACAAAAACAATTTTAACACCCAAGGTAATTATAAATATTTACGTAAACGAAATACATTTACTCAGCGTTTATAAATTATTATTAATATTTTTAAAATGAATAATTAATAAAAGAAAAGGAAATCAAACTGTAAGGTTCGCTGCCCTCGAGATGTTCAAACTTTTTATTTTGGAAGAAAAAATAAATGAAACCCATAAATTTAGAAAAAGAAATCTTTCAATTGAGCTGAAGCAAAGAGTTTCAAAGACGGGTGGGTGGGAAAGATGAAAATAGAGTGTAAAAGAGGAGATAAGTGGTGCTACGTATTTAGGAAAGCAAGAATCAAGCCCCACTTTAAAATCCTTTATCACAAACTCTCGAGCCCAAATAGTTAAATCTCTTGTCTGCGTGGAGTAGATCAAAAATAGATGGCTGCTGAGCTGCGGAGAATTTTGGGAATGGCTTAATAGTCAGCAGGGGTCGCCACACGTCGGTCGTCTGATGCCATTGTTTAGTGTGGCCAGCTAAGCGGACTATGCCCTCCTGTCAATTCCTGGCTTGCTTTCCTGGCACGGGCTTTACTACCGACGCCATCTTCTGGAACAATATGAAGAATGGCGCACACGCCGTTGGTTTGTTGGTGTTGATGTTTTTTGGCTGGTGATGTAGCTTTGAAAACTTTAAAACAAATCCGTTTGTATAGACAATTTTTGGGGAGGATGGTAAGGTGGAAAAAAAACAACCTCCAACAAAAAAGATATCATCGGGGGGGGGGGGTTAAAAATCGAGGAAAAGATGGCTAAAATATAATGTGGTTGCTAATAAATGCTTGAAAATCCCCAAAATAAGAAGGGAATTAATAAAATACATATAATAAAATACAGAAAGTCTGAAAGAGTAAGAGGCTAATAACAAAGAGTAATTGTTTCACAACAAAGAACTCGCCTACTCTGTTAAATCACGTGATTGTAGGAGCAAACTGTTAAATCACGTGATTGTAGGAGCAAACTGTTAAATCACGTGATTGTAGGAGCAAACTGTTAAATCACGTGATTGTAGGAGCAAGCTGTTAAATCACGTGATTGTAGGAGCAAACTTTTAAATAAATTACACGATAACTGATGTAGGGTTTAACTTCAACTCGACTTACAAAGAAATTAACATCAGCCAGTGGTTCTCAAAAACTTGAGCTATGGACATCTAGGCATAGTCTATCCTCTTATCTATTGACCAGTGAGTACCATGTACTGACAAATTAGTGTTAAGTGAGTAATCGGTACTTTTGTACATGGTTAAGTGAGTACTCGGTACTAATGTACATGATTAAGTGAGTACTCGGTAATGATGGGCATGTTTCAGTTGCTGTGAGCAGTCCATCGAGCCAGGCATCCGGTCAGCCAGCATGTCACTCAGACAGCTAACGCCAACAATTACACAACAACAAACCGGAGTACTGACGTCTCATACAGGAGACTGCCCGCCAGAGACTAATAATAGACCCACATAATCTAAGGGTTCGGTTGTTGGCTGTCAGAGAGTGTCTCATAGATCAGCAACGACTACATCATCCCCATCCAATCCGCTTACCAACAGTTCTATCCTCATCTGCCTATCACCCCCGCCCCCCCCCCGATGTAAAAACACATCACACCTCCATACATGCATTCAATTAAAACATGTTTGTTTCGTGCGTCTTTGTAACATAAACCACAGTTTTACTCTTTATTCCTGTTTTTTTTTTTTATAATACAACAACACCCGCCCCTTAGGTCTTAGTTAACCCAATGAGATTCGTCCACAGATAAGCACGAAAACGTCCCATTCATTGTGTCGCCGGTCCGATTGCCGGGCCGGACCATGCGTCATACACAAAAGAAATATTGATTGGAAACGAAAGGCCGTCCTCCCTCTCCCCCTCCCTCCGTACCTACTCACTGCTCGGTCGCTAGCGCTTATCACTCAAGTCAGTGTTACCTCCCTTCTACCATTTTAACTAAAATTATAATAATGTGTTCTCTCCCTTGTTTTAGTTTGAAAAAATAGTAAAATTGTTTTTTAAAAAATCGTTCCAAAATAAAAATGACTACGGGATACATCATTACAATTACAGTTACAGCTACAATAACAGTTACAATTACAATTACAGTTACAGCTACAATAACAGTTACAGCTACAATAACAGTTACAGCTACAATAACAGTTACAGCTACAATAACAGTTACAGCTACAATAACAGTTACAATTACAGCTCGGGTTCAATCTTCGACCACCGTTTGATCATATAATAATTTAGGGCACAAATAATTTATTGATTTTGATTTAAAATTGTTAAGAAGGTAATAAGTGTGTGTGCTATTAAGAATGTGTAAGTTTTGTTAATATTGAGTGCAAGGCTTGGTAAATGTGTAAAGTGTTATAATAATAATAATAATTATTATTATTATTACTATTATTATTATTATACTATTATTATTTTAAGTTTGGGAAACTTTTGCCTAATGTAGTAACATTAAGGAAAAAAAATATATATTATGTCTTGGATAAAGGATATGTTTTAGGTTAATCTTGGTTTGCGTTAAAGGTTTGTGTTAAAGGTTTGCGTTACAGATGGTTTCACTAACTACTGGGTTGATTTATGCTTGTCATTGATTTATTTGTCGGTTAAAAACCCAAAAACAACAACACATCAGTCGTTAAATTGTTATCAAACGCCCCGCGGGATACAAGTTCCTCCCCCCCCCTCCCTTCCGTAATAAGCTGTAAAAGTCGACATGGCCAGGTTTCATCGGCAAGGCAACAAACAAAACAACCAGTCAAGTTTCCTTTCCGAGACCAGAAGAGTAAATCTAGTTTTTTAAAATGATTATACTTTAAGATGAGTACACTTTGAAATTAAAGCCAATTGCTGGCAGAAAAGAATAAGTTTCTCGAAAACCTGAAAGGGGTTTCTTTTCTTGACGTGGGTGTGATGAGTCCTATCGAACTATATAGACATAGTGTTTAGATGTATAGTTTAGAACTGAAAGCCAATATAATATAGTAATAATATAACGATACTAATTTAAAAGGATTTGGGTGTTTAAAATAGTTAGAGATTATCGCTATTGGTATGATAAGTTGGCAGAAATCTAGAGTTATCGCGTCATCAACTCAATGAAAACAATTTTCTGAAACATTTAGAAAGGATTTGTTAAAATAAAAAATACTGGACAGGTGGAACGTTGATAAGGTTACTCGGCACTCCAGCTCAACTCGACACGGGACTATATATATCTGATACAGCCAGGCCCATAGAAATACTGCCGGACGATATCAGACTGTACGTCCGATAAAGTCTGTAGCAGACTGGCCGTCTGACAAATTCTAGTACTTCCGTCCGGCCAGAATGTTTGTTCTGCAAGGCTAACTCTCGGATAAGAGATCTTACTAAAGGATTTGACAACACTAGCACGATCGATTCATCCTTATCTCTGAGAGGGCAGGGGGTCCCAATAAAACACCACCTCCCAGGCTGTCAAGAGGGAGGAGAGGAGGACTGTAGATTAGCATGATGGGAGGGAGGGCGTGGAGGAGGTGGGGGGATGAGATACCGGGAAGGGACATTGAGTTCAAAGAAACATCAAGTAGAGAGGAAAAATCAAGGCAAATATTTATGGGGCTTTTTAAGTTTAAACGGAATTGAGATGCTGGAGTAAGGCAACACGACATGTAGGTGAGTATAAAAGTTGAATCACGGGCGCGGACAAAGAGAAACAAGGAGGAAAAAAAAAAGGCGTCGACACTGCCCTGGGGATAAGCCAGTAGAATTGAATAATGCCGGGCAAGTAACGATTGAGCTCAATTAATGAATTTAACGCCACTCACGTGTTTGGTTACCGACAAAAGCTGTTAAATTCTCAAGCAATTAAAACAGGAGCCGGGCAGCTGCATCAGAAATCCTACTCACTGACCCACGTAGTAGATCGCTCAGTTAAAAACTGGCCTTTCAGAGATCATTTGTGGAATCAATGCGTTGATGGTGCGAGGCGGTGGATACTTAAATTGTAGCAATGTTGTGGGAAACTAGCATTTTTTCTTTCTTTTTTCGTTTCTTTAAAAGAACTCCCCCAAAAAAGTGTAATTAGCTGTTTTCAGACTAAATGAAACATGACGTTACAGCAAGTCCCATGTTTTTATTGGCATGTTTCACGCAATAATTTTTTTTTCAGCGGCTTGATTTTCGTAACCCTTACCCAAACCTGATTTTAAAAAATAATTAATCTACAAGTCATTAAAACTACTTACCGAAACACGACAAACAACGAATTTATATTCCGAGATGACTCCTCACGACAAACCAACATTTCACGAGGCCGCACAGCGCCTTTCAGAGCGGCGAATCTGCTTCGGCGAGCGTCCTCCCTCATCGGGTCTTACTCACGCTCTTACTCACAACTGCTCTCTTACTCACGTGCACTCATAGCCAGTGATTGGTGAGTACAAGGAGTCAACCTCACTGGCGTACCCACCTCACCCACGGATGTACCCCGCCCTTTCATGCGGGATCTATAGTCCGCGAATTCGATCTGCTATCGATTGCCAGCACTTTATGGTTAACTCAAGTACCAGTGATATGCAGTTGCCGGCCTCGCGTTTAGAATGCGCAAACGAAACGGGGGGGGGGGGTATTTTTATTTATGGGATGAGAAATGTGTTTGGGAGACTATTTAACGTGTAGTGTTGACGTATAAATTAACATAAGTGCGTAATGACGTTTGGGGATTTATTTAGCTGTAGCGGTCAATTTAATAAATTAATAATGTTTTGTTTTTTAAAACTATGCATTGGTTTTAGTCGTTAAACTCATTCGAATTAGACTTTGTTTCGCGTATATTGATTAGATATTTTCATGGCCATACTATATGTTCTTTTATTTCTTTGTTAGTGTTAAATATTTTTGCCGGAATATTCACATATTTATCAAGTAGGGTAGTCAAACTAAGTTTTAGTAAAATATAAGATTGAAACAATTTTTAAATTAAAAAAAAATTATAACATCTTCGCTTTTTGCGTAATGCTTATAATCTGATAAACATATGAGTTATTAAAAAAGCTGGAGTAAATTCAAACGCACTTACCATTGTGGTATAAAGTTGAAATAGATGAATATATTTGACCAATCATTTCTATGATAGTTTTTTTTATGTAGATAGCTATGTTTTGTATTGATTTCATTAAATTTTACATTTAACTTCTGAGTAAAATATAAATTTCAAAACGATCTCTTAGGGCGACTTGGGTTTGTGTTTAGGTTAAATTTTTAAACCCCTTTTTTCAGTGTCAAGGACTTGACTAGAGAAGAAAGAAGGCTTATTATGTTGGTTTAAAAGCCGGCACACTTATATAGTCATAAAATGGTACTCTGAACAATTCATCTTGATATTCCACGTCACTCATTAAAGAAATTATATAACAACAATGACCTGACTTACTAACACTTTCTCAAATAGATAAATTGCAGCGCCCCATTCTAAGCTGTAAACAAATCACTGACACATTCTTTGAAGAGTTGAAATAAGTTTCTGTCCGTGAACGGAAATGAAGACGTCTTTACCTTACCAGTACGGCGTACCGAAAAACAAATTTCAAACAATCAACTATTTTGACATATCAATTAAAAAAATAAAATAAATATAGCGCACACCCGATATAAGGGGTAAAAAACCAATACGAATTTTACTTCCTGTCCTCCACTAAGTTCTACCTAAACGACACGCCATTTCCTGGCCAATAGAAAGTCACTATAGTATTGTGATAACTGTAGGCTTATGACTGATAGTGTCATAACCTTAAGACTAACGTCGTATAGTTTTATATCTGTACAAGTAATGTCTAGGGGTGGGATTTTTCTAACATCTCGACCAAATACAGATGTAGAAGTGAAAAAAATACGTTAATATATATATATATTAACATTAAAATATATATCAACGTCAAAATACATATAAACGTTAAAATATATATCAACGTTAAAATATATATCAACGTTAAAATATATATCAACGTTAAAATATATATCAACATTAAAATTTATATCAACGTCAAAATACATATAAACGTTAAAATATATATCAACGTTAAAATATATATCAACGTTAAAATATATATCAACGTTAAAATTTACATCAACGCTAATGTTTGAAACTATATAGCCTATTACCCGACAATAAAATGGCAAAAGAAAATAAAGGAAATATTTTTAAAAAATATAAAATGGACTAAATATCTTTAAAAACAAAAACAAACTAGTTGCACGCTTAACAAAAAATAATTGTTGACCTTTGAAAATTATTGCTACTGAACTCAAGAGTGTATATTTTTAGCACAGGAGCCAAAGTGTAGACGGACAAATCAGAGCCTTGGTCCCATGATGTCGACGGACACATCAGAGCCTTGGTCCCATGATGTCGACGGACACATCAGAGCTTATGTTCCACGTTGCAGACAGATACATGAAATTGTGCTGCTACATAAAGATATATTTTAACTTTTAAATAATTTAAAAATCCTTCAATCAGGGATATTATCCTCGTTCAATGAACGGAGATATTATATTATCCCCGGCATGTAGAAAGGTTTATCTTACAGATAATCTCGGGTCTTTACAATTATATTACTAATATTACTCTATCTTACATTTTGTCCTGGTCACCTACAAGTTGAAGATTATATTACTATAATCGTGTTCACGTGCTTATGGAGCAGAAAACTAAATGTAATCTTACATATTATCCAGGTCACAAAGAAATTGATGATTAAATTACTATAATCTTAAATATTATTCCGGTCATGTAAACGTTGAAGATTACATCACTATAATCTCCCAGATAATCTCGGGCCTGTATGAGACTGTATCTATTCTTTTATCCTACAGATGGCCCCCGTGTTTAGACATTACGCGGCCCGTGAGTTGAGTGACAAAGCCGTGAGCTGGCTGGGTGACGGGACAGGTGGCGGACGGAATAGGTTGCCTCCTTCCATTGTTACGCAGCTAGGTCAAAGGTAGGCCTGCGTGGAGCCGAGTCAATGACTCCACTGGCTTCACCCCGCCCCTGGCGCACGCCACCGTGGAAAAAAAAAAGTCCTGGCTTTGATGTCCTCTAGCTCATGGCTTTTTTAGATGTCACCCGCAATTTAGCGGCGGTGATGCCATGTTAGCTGTGTTAATGTCATGTTAGCGGTGGTGATGTCATGTTAGCTGTGTTAATGTCAAGTTAGTGGTGGTGATGTCATGTTAGCGGTGTTGATGTCATGTTAGCGGTGTTGATGTCATGTTAGCAATGTGCTAAGGATTGAACTAACTGGACTCAATACACCGAGCCTAGACAGCCGAACACACATACATACACACAAACACACACACAATAGCATGTCCATACCGTGCAGTTACCTTCCGCCAATGCTCAAGGTTAACATGAAATCGGACAGCACACACTAGAAGACAACATACGGTCTGAGATAGATTTCATGCTAAAACACACACACAAACATTGTTTACACAGACTTCTGTCTGATTTCTGTGAGTCATTTGTTGGGTATAGTTTATTTTGGTCTATTTCTAGTGGTGCTGTATATTTCAATATTGCACGTTGTACTCATTAGCCCCAGGACAAGCGCTTGAAATAATTCAGCCGTGTCAAAATCAATCGTTTGAACAACCTTCGATGAATAAATTATGTCTTATTTGAATTATTTATAATCAGTCGTCAGTTAATGAAATACGTTTGATTCCATTTTAACGATAAACTGTTGAACCCCGAGTTGCCGAAGCACAAGATTTTGGTTTGATGTCAACAATGGAATAGATGGTTGCTTCCCAAGTCAACAATGGAATAGATGGTTGCTTCCCAAGTCAACAATGGAATAGATGGTTGCTTCCCAAGTCAACAATGGAATAGATGGTTTCTTCCCAAGTCAATAATAGTAGATGGTTGCTTCCTCCAGCCTAATACTCAGTTCGTATGACTTAAAATGATTAATGTTTTTATCCAATCAATAAACAACCCGAGTAATCTGTTGATTGTAGCACACTACAATTTACAGCGCGTACAGAAAAAAAAAAGAGTGTAATCATCCATAACTGATCAGGTCGTGAGTTCAAACATTTAAAGAAATTAGGGAGGTCCCAAGATTTAGCCCAAACTCAAATTAATTACGAGAAATGGGACAACTAGTGGCAGAACTCGTGGATGAAAGTCAAAGAAGTTGTTTACCACGATGGTTAACCAGAACGACACTGACACTAATTAATGGTAATGACACTAACGTATAGCGCCACTGTCACATGACAACACTGACAAAACGGGCACTGTCACATAGAACGGTACTGTAAAATAACGGCACTGACACATAATTTAACAGCACTGTCACATAACGGCGCTGTCATATAATGGCACTGTCACATATAACGGCACTGTCATATAATTTAACAGATCTGTCACATAAAGAAGCTGTAACAACAGCGGTCGGCACTGTAAACACCCACAAAATCTACTGACATGTTTTGGCTGGATTGTTTAGCGACGTCAGTCAGAGAAAGTGTTATTTTTGAATGAAGGTTCAAGTTTGATCGAGTTCACTTCGAACTGTTACAACAAAAATAAATGTAGATATTATTTATGTCAACGTACAATCTTTCAAATGTGTTGTGTATTAACCCATTATTTACTTATAACTTATAAACACACGCCGAATTCATATATTGTCACATGATCCAAAATAATAACCAAACAATTATAATAAAAACTTCTACTTATTCATATATCACTTTGAGATATGACTAAAACTAAATTGAAATAAATACTAAAATAGAAACTATCCCGAAATCCGCAATCGCCATAAAATCTAATTAATAAATATCATTTTAAGTAAGGAAAAAAAACAACAACAAAACAACAACAGACTTAACAAACCTACATAATTATAAAACTTGTACGAATTTCATGACTAATGGTCTTTAATAGTATAATGTAATATATATAAACAATAATTCAACTTACATGATGTTGTCATTAGCCAGTTATAGAAAGTAGAAATCACGCGCACACACACACAATCAAAAATAATTAAGTACGAAATCAGGTCCAGTGCTAAGTCCCGGGAAACGACACGAAGCAAGAAGAAATAAATTTAACCCCAAAAAATATCAGCCTCGTTGTCCTGGCCTGGACCTAAAGATGTACCCCAACTGTCGTACCACGTACTGCCCCACACACTCCATCTACTCTAGCGACTAGAACAGTTTGACTTGCAATCGACGGACTGGGGCAGGGGGGGGGGGGG
>MUZC01001062.1:66011-100558 GCA_002072015.1 Radix auricularia
TGATGGTGTTAGGGTGAGTGATGGTGTTATGGTGGGATATATTGTTAGGGTGAGGGATGGTGTTAGGGTGGGGTGGTGTTAGGGTGGGGGTAGTGTTAAGGTGGGGGTGGTGTTAAAGTGGGGGTTGGTGTTAGGATTAGGGATGGTGTTATGTTGGGAGATGGTGTTAGGGTGGGGGTTGGTTTTAGGGTAAGGGATGGTGTTGGGGTTAAGGATGGTGTTAGGTATGGTGTTGTTAGGGGTGTCTTTTGGTAGGCTGGGTTGTTTGAAAGAATTTAGTGACAACACGACGTATAGCTTCTACACACGGTAGTCTTTGTGCTAAGTATGAAAATAAAACTGATACATTGGCACCATATTACCGATATATATGGCACTATGGGGCTAATACATACGGCACTTTATTACTGATTACTGTCCGCATATACATGTCATGTGTGAGAAAATCAAGTCGCATTTTCATTTATGTTTCATCCTACATTATCTTTCAAAGGAAAACCTCATCATCTTTTTTCATGGACTTATAAATACTTAAAAAAAAAAAAAACTTTAACATTTATTTAATGGACTAAAAACTTTGATCTCGTCCTAGCTTGGCCACTATTATATTTATATACAGTATTTCTATATTTATATACAGTATTTATATGCTTATATCCAGTATTTATATATTTATATCCAGTATTTATATATATGCAGTATTTATATGTAGTATTTAATATTTATGTAAAGTATTTATATACTAGATTGTGCCGGGGCGCCTTTTTTTTAGGGCGCCTACGGCGCCAACCTTTTTAAAAAGCCCAACTAACTTGTCCTTTTTTGATAAATACGAAATATTAAACTTTCTGACATGTACGCAAAGTATTTAATAATAGGGGTTGTATTTTGCGCACCGATGCACACCAAACAATGGCGTCATCATATTAAATACTTTTACAGCGCTAATCACCACACGATTTTTCAACTAACTGCTGTAGACTGTCGTACATCGTTCCTCAGCGTTCAACATCCAGTGAGTGAGTGACCTGGGCTTTTATATTATTCATTTATATACAGTATTTATACATAGTATGTGTTTATTTGACTTGAGCTCATGACATGATAAGTCTTTGGCTGTGGTCAAATATTCCCATCTATAAACACATTGATCGCGTCGATGTGTTCACACAGTGAAATCACGCCATCCATGAGCCAAACCGTGCATGAAGCACACCACGCATGAACAACACCACGGACGAACAACACCACGGACAAACAACACCACGCATGAACACCACCACGCATGAACACCACCGCGCATGAACAACATCACGGACAAACAACACCACGGACAAACAACACCACGCATGAACAACACCACGGACAAACAACACCACGGACAAACAACACCACGGACAAACAACACCACGCATGAACAACACCACGCATGAACAACACCACGTATGAACAACACCACGATCAAACAACACCACGATCAAACAACATCACACACAAACAACACCACGCATGAACAACACCACGCATGACACGCACGAACAACACCACACATGAACACCACCACGCACAAACTACACCACGCATGAACAACACCACGCATGAACAACACACGCATGAACACCACCACGCAGAAACAACACCACACACAAACAACACCACGCACGAACAATACCACGCATGAACAACACCACGCATGAACAACACCACACATGAACACCACCACCATATCCAAACATTTCAACAAAGACTCTAGGAATAATGCTATTAAAATGTTCTGATGGTGAGATACGATCTAGTTTTAAATGTATGTTGTTTACGTGGACTCACAAACACGGACGTTAGTCCGAAACGTCTGTCCGAACAGTTCAGCTGTCAACTAGTCAACGAACGACAACTCGACCAAGGCGTTGTCATGGCAACCATAAACGACGCTCTCTAAATTTTAAATAAAACAGTACTGTAACAAACATTAAACAATTTTATACCATCACAAAAAGTCTTGTTTTGTTTTCTTGAGAATTGTGTGGACGCTAGATAAATACATATGCTAATTACGTAATCGATAAATGCGTACGTCAGTGACGTAATAGATAATGCATACGTCAATGACGTAATAGTTAAATGCGTACCTAACTGATGAAAAATAGCAGATTTAAGCCATGACAGTTATAACACCGCGATTAAACCTGGTCACCTGATTCGTTCTAAAAGCATAAAACATATATATGTGTTGTATTCTACACTAACATGTTTAATAATAACATCGGACATTACATTCAAAATGTAATAACTTTCAGGTAATTGAATAGAGGATAAGAATAATACAGAACATCAAAACATTATAAATATGCTATAGTGCATAAACAGAAGACAAAATCTGATAGTACGTATACGCACTTGTATGACATTGAGAATAAACACACTATAAGTACAAGATAGAACACACAAGAGATAGAATCTAGTACATAAAATACACATGAGAAGTGTGATATGGTGCATGGCAGTTTTAAAAGCAAAGACGTGAAGTTACGCACCAAGATCTCACAGGAGAAGCGCGTTCAGCCTACCCATAATTCCGTTGAGCGTAATCCATCTATTTATCGGATATCTAAATCGGCTCAGTCGGTGTAACATTGTAAAATAACAGATGTAAAAATTAAAAAAGAATGAAGAAAGTCGAGGTAGGTTAAATTGAAACGCTTTTGTAGGTATTCGGGCATTGCTCTTCACTCGCGGGATCACTTCTGACGGCTCGATCACTATGTGACACCAGAGGTGGGGTAAGGTGCGGGGGGTCACTGACACCTGGGTGATATCCTGGCAAACAATTCCTTCCAGCAACGGTTTAAAGAAATCTCTAACAGAATTCTTTTTCAAATGGCACCGCTAAATACGTGGCTATAAATAAACTCGATTAAAAAAAAAATATATTTTGATTACGATCAAAGATTCTTGAAAGTTATTTACCAAGGAATTCAGATTGATGTTTTATATACCACTAGAAATCCTCCCCAGGCATAGCATGCGCCGCAGACTTGGTTATTGATAGTGCAAAGGGAGGGGGGAGAATGGACACAAACTACAACACAAAGAAATCAAAACAACGCCAGTGAACGTCGGGGGGGGGGGGGGGGAACCACCGACGCATTGTTGGTCTCGAGACATTCACACTGCCGTTATCTTCCTGCCCACCACCATAGCTTGCCAACCATAAACTATGATTGGCCGACTCTAGCGACTATAAATCCCTTATATATAAGACATAACTAAAAGTATTGATTATGTTCATTATAATACGCACCACGCGACAGACTCGCAGAAACGTTTACAGATCGGGAAAATATTATGAAAGCACGTTCAATATAATACGCACCGCGCGAAGTATGTTCAATGTAATACCCACCGCGTGACAAACTAGCATAAACCATTTACATGTGCAGCTGAGTGGTGGCTGAGTTATTAAAACAATAAAAGCCAAGTCACTAATTGCAAAAGATATCAAACAGGTTTATTAACTCAAGACACAGTTGTTATGTTACTTCTCTCTCTCTCTCTTTCTCTCTCTCTCACTACTCCTACACTCTCCCTCTCTCACTGACCAGTTGCAGAGGGTTACTGCCCACCTGTTGTGTCGCTAGTCTTCAAGGGACTTAACTCTCGATGCAGTAAATTACGGGTATGTTCCTGTGACTGTAATTAAATTACGATAAATTCGATCGATCAGAAATTTTGAAAGAATGCATTGTTAGGTGACTCAAATCTATGCGCAAAATTTCAGATCGATAGTATCACGGGAAATGGGTCATTTTAAAAATGTGTTTTCCCCCGGGACCACAACAGACAACTCGGTGAAGTTAATGTAAGGGATTAAACCCAGGCTTCAACCCATGCCCTTCCGCGAGTAAGGCGGTCGTGATACGCTTGCCAAACCATAAACTGATTGGTCGACCCCAGCGAGGGTCATTAGTCATGCCTAGTTGCACATACTCGCTGTGGTGAATTAAATATATAAAGATATGCTAGCGATCTGTGAATACAACGATGTAGGCTGTAATTTTAATTTCATAAAGACAGAAGTCTCCTAACCCACTTGTAATTTTGTCCCCAAAAATTTAGGTTGTGATAATTTGTTCCACATGTTGATCGTTTTGAGATAAATTATCTTGGTTGAATGGGTCACCGAGAGTTCAAGTTATTTATATTCTGAAAATGGTTTGGATTGGGTTCAAGATGGCGTGATGACATCTCTTACCTCCAAATTGTAATCAACGGTAATGATATTTTCAGCCTTCTCTTCTTAGGCTGGCTAAAGTGGTCCTCACGCTATAAGTTGGAGGGGTGTACCGGCCTGATACACAAGGTCCAATGTTGTGTTTTTTAAAAAAATTCTGTAAACCACAAACACACTACTGAAAAACTTGACAGCCTGACATATGCATATCCACCTGACCAGCGAACAATGCGATTGAACATTTTAAAGCTATTGAGAAACAATCTTATGAGGACATATAGATTAGTATATTCGTCATACCAGAGTCGCATTCGCTCCCAAACACAAATCCCCCACCCCCACCCCACCACACACACGCGCTTATCTGCGCTGGTTTCTAATAAGTAGAGAATAGTACAATTACTCTTTAAAAAGGCTTGAGTTGAATATTGTGAAAACAGTTACAGTACTTGGCGATCATCAGAGAAAGGATCAAGCATCAATCTCGGTTTGGTATAAACAGTTTGACAACAAGTGGGCGGCCAGTTCTAACATTGCCTGAAAGGACGGACTCAATGGACTTTAGTCGGCAAGTCAAGGGGCTCTTTAGTTTTTGAGATTCAGCCCATTGAGTCACATGACTGATTGACATACAGAGAGGCAGCGTCAACTAGGAGGACAAGACTTAGGAAGACAAACTTTTGTTTATGATGTATGCAGTTAAATGAAAGAACAAGACTTGCGCTCCGTCTTTCCCCAGGTGTCATTGCTCAAGGCCAGTCTTTACGTACGACATCGATACTATAAGTGTTAGATATCTTAGGTACAGTTCATAGGCAGGGATGTATCCTATCAGAAATTTGGCGAGAAGGAAGGTAGCGTGGGAAATAACGAAAATTGACGACATTAAATATTCCATTCTATGAATTTTATTATTATTTTTTAAATTATTTTTTAAAACAATTTTTTGATAGTTTTACTTTGACTAGTCCACAAGAGATACTCGAAATGCCGGCACTGCAGCTTAGAGCCAGAACTGAAATAGTCGTGTACCTGTTGACTTCGTGCCCAACACTTGACAAAACCAGGAAGGCTAAGGCAGCGAGGGAGCCCAACGCTCGGACATTGCTGTAAGGCACTGCACGGCCGATGAAGCAGTTGGCCCAGGTGTTTTCCAAGTCCAAAGCTTTAAAAGAGTAATTAATCTCAGGCTTACGGAATATGACATTAGATGCGATTTAAGTAAAGTATCTAAAGTCATGTTTACTCACATCGCGTTTTGGAGCTGACAGTTCAGCCATACAGCGACGGTCTAAACAGTCAACTTTTGATTTTTTTTTTTATAATAAACTCAAGAAATAGCCAATCGCAGATGTATATTTATGTACATTATTTTGACACTGTTATAATATTGTATCCTGGCATTTCCGACTAACTACACATATTAACGTCTATGGTGGCTTATATCTTGCTTTGAAACATTAATAAAACCCGTTTTCTTCTGGCGCTAGAGTTGGTGTTGAATGAGTAGACATCCCTGATCAGATCAATTCTTATCTTGTCTATTACAAACGCCCCATTCTATACAGAAGCTTATTGCGTACTTCGCTTATTCATGGTTTGAATCTAGTCGAGCATTTTTATTAGATTTTTAAAATGTTGGCTGGTTCTTGATTTTCCTGGTTTTCTCATGCAACCAATTCCACGCCCGAACTCCAGACGAGAAGAAGGAGAGTTCTTATGTGTCTGTTCTTGAATACGAAATTAACAAATGTGTTTTTATCCCTGTCTATCCGAGGATTGCGTTGGATTAACTTAGTATTGTATTCCAAAGTTACCATTAATGGCCATATGTATTATTACTGCTTCGCTCTTTGTTTTTCTATCCTCTAGTGTTTATTGGTCTAATGTTATAACTAATGGTTTTACTCTTGTCAATTTTGAATATTCTCCAGTCTCCAGTAATAAATTTGTTGATAATTTTGCCCCAGTTGTTGAACGCATACCTTAACACGGGCAACTCGAAGACAACTGTCAAAATCGTATTGCTCTGAATAAAATCGAAGAACGTAACCAAACAACAGATACGACATTTTTGTGTCATGCCTTGATCTATTCCAAAACCCATCGCAAACCATGTCTATGTGACGACCTCAACTTCAAATAAATAAATTTTTAATATATAACCTCCGACCAAACAACAGTTTGTGGGGAACAACAAAAACAACAAATGATGACGCAGTAATGTATCGAAAGTAGGTATCGTCGAGTATTTGGACGAGCAGCATTGAAGAAACTTCAGACATTTTCTTGTGTTTCACCGCGGCAACAACATCCGGCAGCCACGCTGGCAGGCTCAAGTTGCCAGAGTTATACAATTATTAGGTCGGATTCTGCCGCCGGAAATAGTCCGCGTGACTTTAGATTAAAGGTTCTCTCCCCTGACTCAGTCGTAGGTATCGGAGGAGATGTTCGGCCCGCCTCCGGGCCAAGAACTATTTTTTCCTCCCCCCTACAGATAACGCTGGAGTACTGGGGTTTATTTATGTTTATCGGGTTGCGGCGGTAAACAGGTTTAGGATTCATGATACAATGGAGACTATTTATCTGAGAGGGCGTAGGAATAAGGGCATGACTGACGTCATAGCACAACCCACGTCAAAAGAATATGAAAACAAATCATTTGTGTTGACTCCGTGAAAGCAATACATCACGTTGAACAATACGTCCCTGTAAACAATACATCATTTTGACCATAAAACCCATGAAAACAATACAACATATTGACCAATATAACCAAGAATACCACGCATCGTGATGTAGGGTATTACAAACATGAAAAAACAACACCACACAAAATGTTGTTTTGCCCACTAAATACATCCATATAAACAAAACAACAGCAGACTTATTGAAGAATGTAATGTCCGATATCAGGGAAAACTCCTTTTATTGACAATAATGGCAGCATGTCCTCCAAGCCAAGAATACAAAAACCTTAAAAATCCATTGGCTACTAAATATAGCATTAATGTCCATTGTGTTGCTAGGTGTTGAGTTACATGACGAAAATCTGCAGACTTTCATCCATCTCCACAGGTATCTTCAATAAATCAACCCCGACCATTTTTATTTCAGTTCTAGATGTTGATGGTGCTATAATTCTAGATGTTGATGGTGCTATAGTTCTAGATGTTGTTGATGGTGCTATAGTTCTAGATGTTGTTGATGGTGCTATAGTTCTAGATGTTGATGGTGCTATAGTTCTAGATGTTGATGGTGCTATAGTTCTAGAAGTTGAGGTGCTATAAATCTAGATGTTGATAGTGCTATATATTATATAGTTCTAGATGTTGATGGTGCTATAGTTCTAGATGTTGATGGTGCTATAGTTCTAGATGTTGATGGGGCTATAGTTCTAGATGTTGATGGTGCTATAGTTCTTGAAGTTGATGGTGCTATAGTTCTAGATGTTGATGGTGCTATAGTTCTAGATGTTGATGGTGCTTTAGTTCTAGATGTTGTTGATGGTGATATCGTTCTAGATGTTGATTGTTTTATAGTTCTAGATGTTGATGGTGCTATAGTTCTAGATGTTGATGGTGCTATAGTTCTAGATGTTGTTGATGGTGCTATAGTTCTAGATATTGATGGTTCTAAAGTTCTAGATGTTGATGGTGCTATAGTTCTAGATGTTGTTGATGGTGCTATAGTTCTAGATGTTGATGGTGCTATAGTTATAGATGTTGATGGTGCTATAGTTCTTGAAGTTGATGGTGCTATAGTTCTAGATGTTGATGGTGCCATAGTTCTAGATGTTGATGGTGCTATAGTTCTAGATGTTGTTGATGGTGCTGTAGTTCTAGATGCTGATCGTGCTATATTTCTATATATTGATGGTGCTATAGTTCTAGATGTTGATGGTGCTATAGTTCTAGATGTTGATGGTGCTATAGTTTTAGATGTTGATGGTGCTATAGTTCTAGATGTTGATGGTACTATAGTTCTAGGTGTTGATAGTGCTATATCTTTCCTCGTTTGCTCAGGCAACCGATTTCATACCCGAATTCCAGATGGTAATTAGCGATAAACTGACTGAAAACACCCGACTGCTACTCTTACCAATAAAGAGTTGTTAACCCCAAGTTCGTTAACAACATATAACACTGATATTGGTAACGAAATGTTAACACTGAGATTGTTAACGAAATCCTGAAGGTGTGGTGTTTAACGAAATGTTAAAACCTATATTCTTAAAAGAGATGTTAAAACTGAAATTGTTAACGATATGTTAAAACTGAAATTGTTAACGATATGTTAAAACTGATATTTTGCATACATGTTAACACTGAGATGTTTTGCAATTAAAATCTTGTCCTCTTCCACCCCCCCCCACCCGAAACATCAATCATTTTACTTGTAACTCCACTTTCAGAGCCGAGAGCAATGCATAACTTCTTAAATATATTTTAAAGTTAATCTACTAAGGGTGGATGATTAAAGGGGGGGGGGAGCGGATGATTGGGCTAAAGCCAGAGGCCCCTGGTGATTTAAAGCTAAATTAACGGTACCAAACTTATTATATTGTATTAAAAGTGGTTGGACCGTTCCCCAGGTGGAATTGCGGCCAGGGGCCCCGTGCAATCTTAAACCACCACTGTGATTTACAGCTAACAAATTACAATGAAGTTAAACTAGTAAAGCTCTCATTGAAGAAATTAAAAAAAATAATAAAATAACAAATACGAATATGAATTAAGTTGACCAAAAAAAATAATTAAATGCTTCGTCATAAAGAACAGTTTAAACAAGAATTATTCGTCAAACTTATTTTTTTTATAAAATTATTTGATTTCTCCAAGGTGTTGGTGACAATGATCCCATGTCATTCATTGTGACAATGTTCCCATGTCATTCATCGTGACAATGTTCCCATGTCATTCATCGTGACAATGTTCCCATGTCATTCATTGTGACAATGTTCCCATATCATTCATTGTGACAATGTTCCCATGTCGTTCATTGGGACAATGTTCCCATGTCAGTCATCGTGACAATGTTCCCATGTCATTCATCGTGACAATGTTCCCATGTCATTCATCGTGACAATGTTCCCATGTCATTCATCGTGACAATGTTCCCATGTCATTCATTGTGACAATGTTCCCATGTCATTCATCGTGACAATGTTCCCATGTCATTCATCGTGACAATTTTCCCATGTCATTCATTGTGACAATGTTCCCATATCATTCATTGTGACAATGTTCCCATGTCATTCATTGGGACAATGTTCTCTTGTCATTCATTGTGACAATGTTCCCATGTCATTCATGTCATTCATTGTGACAATGTTCCCATGTCATTCATTGTGACAATGTTCCCATGTCATTCATTGTGACAATGTTCCCATGTCATTCATCGTGACAATGTTCCCATGTCATTCATCGTGACAATGTTCCCATGTCATTCATCGTGACAATGTTCCCATGTCATTCAAACAGACATGTCCAGATAAGGCAGACTCATCGGATCAACAAACCCCAAAATAAAGCCCAGATTTATTTACTACCACCAACAAATATCCTCTATTTTCTCACTCCCCCGAAGCGCCCAGTGTCACCCCCTACCAAACACAAAGTCCCCCCACCACCACACCAAAGACGCCCTGACTTGGTTTGCCTTCACTCCCCTCAGGCTGTTACATATTCCTCCCCCCAACCCCCAAATCAGTCGCCCAATGTTACAGCTGACATTACTCTTGTCTCAATTCCATGGGAGGTTTTGGTTTACCCCCCAAATCCACAGACACAGACACTCCCTCCACACACATACTCCTTCATCAAAACCCACACACTTCAACTCCTTCCCCACCATTCCTCCTCTTTTGCGTGGCCGTCCCCCATTCGGAGGAAATTATTCAGTTTATGTATGCCAACAGATCGGCTATTCTGGTTAATTAGGAATTTGTGTGTTAAAAACAACAACAAGGAAATCGTGTGGCGTGAGGCAAGCATTTGTTTTCTCAGTCTGAGCTTACATGCCATCATGTGACGACACGGCAACTATAGGTCACGGGTGGGGAAGAGGGGTCAAAGGTCAATCAGCATCCGGACCAATCAACACAAATTTTCGTCTTGTATATAAAGATAATTTCCAATGGTATCCATGCACGGCAACAGAGAAAGGCAACCAACAAACGGGCCCCTAAATTAAATGGTGTTGTAATAATGCTTGTCATTTCTATTGTAAAAAATGTATGAAAAGAATCTATTTAAAACTCGGTCAGAGCCTTGAGGGGAAGAGGGAACAACAAATTAACCTTTGTACGTAACTATTACAGCGAATGGGCTCATTGGAATTGACTAAAACTTGCTTAAAACTCTTACTTTATAAAAGTTTAAATAATAATATATGGTTAAGTTATGTGATATATTATATTGTGCAAAATAGAACGTCCTTGCGAGTATGAATTATGATGACTCTAATAAGAGTGCAGGGCTAGACACAAACACTAGATAAACGTAGGACGCAATAATCTTCTGTATAGAAGGAGCGTCTGTAACAGACGAGATAAGCTCATTCGCTCGTTCGTCTGGGAATTGTTATCTATTTATACTATTCACTACTTATACTAATGATGTAAGTATAAATAAAGTCACGATCTTAGTATTAGTTTAATACTATCACATTTTTAGATAAGGCATAGAATCTATCTATTTTTGTAAGTACCAAGGAGAACAGTAGCAATATATCTATATCATTAAATTGCTCTATATGTTCGTTCTAAGACAATGTAGAAAACGCACGGCTTTTAAAAATAAAGTCTTGAAAAAAAAAATTGCTGCACCAAAAATAACCATTTTCGAACGTCCGCATAAAATTGTTCAGTATGAAAATAAGATTTAATTTGTCTCTCTTTGTCTCTACTTTTCTGATTATTTACTTTACGGCTTACACGCAAAGGGGACAATGACAAAAACTAGAACTATACAAAAATCAGATACAGAGTAATTTCAGCTGAAAAATATTTGTTTTGAAAACTTCCGTCATTTTTGACGGGAAATAGACTAGCTAAGGGGGGCGCGGCGGTCTAAGTGGTAGCGCGCTGGACTACTCAACCGCTGCAAGAACTCGAGTCGCGAGTCCGAGCCGTGGTGCTGGCAAGGCCCCCAGGGCATTGTGCTAACCACACAATCCCATGCCCGTTAGTGGTCAATGAATCTTGTGAACCCTACTTCATATGCTTCCACGGACCTTCATGTTTTGTTTTTTTTTAATTTAAAAAAATAGACTAGTTAAAATAATAAAAGTTAATTTTTGACTACTATTAATGTTTACAACTATTGAAACAGTGCTTACAATCATCTTAAAAAATATTTAGGCTTATTTTCATTAAAAGTCTTCTGCAATTAGTATTTCATTCAGCGACAAATTAAGTGTAAATAATATGTTTTGCACCAAAATCACCCCTATGACCTAGAAGATCGTTTTAGTAAAATCTGTGTGTCAAAACACACGCTTGTTTGTGATATCTCAGAAAATTTTGACCTCAACCTAAAAATAGCCCAATGACCGAATGGGTTATGGTGTTTTCTGGTCTGAGAAATGACAAACCTTATAACGAGGGACCAGGAAAATTGCGGTGAATATGGATTAGAAATCTTAAACTAGTATAAGAAAAAATGGCGTATAAATAAGATGGCATATAAATAAGATGGCATATAAATAAGATGGCGTATAAATAAGATGGCGTATAAATAAGATAGCGTATAAATAAGATGGCGTATAAATAAGATGGCATATAAATAAGATGGCGTATAAATAAGATGGCGTATAAATAAGATGGCGTATAAATAAGGTGGCGTATAAATGAAATGTGGCTTAAGAAAAAGGCGTCTGGACGATATGGATTACAACTGATTCGAGGGAATAAAATATAGCGCTCTATCGTACCCATCTCTCCTCTTTTCTTCTGTCTTTATATCTGTATTTAATAATTATTTTATGAATGGTATAACATTTATTATATGAGTTAAATTTAATTTAAATAATTGTGCTCATTCATTTGTGCCCATGCCGACATTTGCCGGAAGGACTACCAGCTAGTGTGTTAGTCCATTAATTAAGATTTAATTTATTCCTTTTATCACACAATTCTTATGTGTATCCTGAAATGTATCCCAAACAACAACGTCACCTTATAATCAAGTTGACATACGTTCACGAAAGATTCCAAATATTCAGTGAGGTTATAATAGGTAATGTTTCCTAAGCCAAATGTCACCAACCTACGGCCCGCGGGCCATTTCAAGCGGGCTGCCAACGGTACTTAATGATGGACGGGCTTGTTAGAAGATATGGCGATGGAGGCGCTTCGTTACAAATTAAATTTAAAATTTTAGAATACTAGATCATCATACTTGCGGGGAAATCCGGACTTTTGTGACTATGAAAAAATGATACTAATTCCAATTATTTTATTTAGAATTGGATTTGCGCTCACGTGCAATAGTAGTTTATTTATTTTATTATATATATATTTTTGGGGTGGGAAGGGGGGTATAGAATGGTTATGCCACCCACGGTCGTGATTTTGTTTGCCGTAAAACAATTTTGGTGACCCCAGTCGTAAACCACAGCACTAACATCTCCCAATACTACACTTCTAACATCAACCAGTTATCTCATCTTTTGTTTTGTTCTTTTATGTCCCATCACGTTTTTTTTACTTCCAACTTTTCATATAAAAAAAATCCAAGTCACACCAAAACCCGGTAGACAACGTTTAGTTTAGTAAACAAATGAAACATTTTTAGACTTTGTACCAATGCTCCAGACAGTATGACCCCTGAGGTCTGCCGGGAACGCGAGCCCAAGACCTCCTAAGGTCTCTTTCTGAGCGCATGTCAGTTATTGTCAACGTCGTCTTGGGTACCTGCACTCGGAGCGATATTTTGACGGAAGTAAGAAGTCAGGGACTGATCCAAAGTATCGATATTTATTTAACAACATATCGAAGTTTAAAAGTATTTCAGAGTATCGAATTTAAAAAAAAAAACACCAAACAAACAAACAAACAAAAAATCAACAAAGAAAAACAACAACAACTAAACAATTTATCGGAGTTTTCAAATAGTTTTTGAGTGCGTGAATATTAATTTAAGCTATAGTCTACATCTACTTTGAACACTTAATGATACATTTAAGTGAATTGATATTGATGCTATAGCGCTTTTCAACGATCTAATTCTACATATGAAATATTTTTTCTCTCTGCTTTGACTTAAAAAGTTAAAAAATTTGAACAGCTGCAAAATTTAAAATGTTTGTTTTTTTCCGAACAATTTAAGACCCGTTCTATCCAGTCTGTCAGCCCCACTAAGTAAAAAGAAAGAAAAAGTTCAACTTAAAACCGAACATCTCCTTACTCAGCATGGATCCCATCCAACTGTAAAATGAAGTCACTAGAGTTACAGCTAGTAAAGATCTTGGGTTAAGCGACACTATAACTGACTCAGAATAACCTAAGCTCATATTATTTGTATAGTCACGTGGTCTTAATTTTAAACATTGCTGATAAAAACCAAAGACAAGACGATTCACTTATTTTAATCAAAAAGCATAGTCATGTTTACTTTAGTGACGAATTAAATGGTTTCTGTCCTTACAGGTTATTACTTTACTGGTTTAACCAATGGATTATGTCCTCATCAAATACGTGTACTACTTTAGTGATAACCATTGGAGTATTCGCTCGCGTAATACTACGTTAATGATGTAACTAGTGGAGTATTTCCTCACGAAATACGTTAATGATATAACAAAATGGGTACGTCCTTAGGAAATTCTACTTTAGTGATGTAACCAGTGGAGTATTTCCCCACCAAACGTTAATGATATAAAAATTTGGGTACGTCCTTACGAAAAACTACTTAAGTGATGTAACCAATGGAGTATTTCCTCACCAACTACTTTCATGATATAAAAAATTGGTACGTCCTTACGAAATACTACTTAAGTGATGTAACCAATGGAGTATTTCCTCACCAACTACTTTCATGATATAAAAAATTGGGTACGTCCTTACGAAATACTACTTAAGTGATGTAACCAATGGAGTTTGTTAGCACGAAATATTCCTTTCTTGATATAACAACTGGGGTATGTCTTGTCTTAACGAAATATTACTTTAGTGATGTAACCAGTGGACTATGTCTTAACGAAATATTACTTTAGTGATGTAACCAGTGGACTATGTCTTAACGAAATACTACTTTAGTGATGTGACCAGTGGACTACATCTTAACGAAATATTACTTTAGTGATGTAACCAGTGGACTATGTCTTAACGAAATACTACTTTATTGATGTGACCAATGGGGTTTGTCCTGATCAGTTTTCAATGCCACACAATGTTGCTGTTGTTCTCAATAAATGTCCGCAGATGAAAAGTAATCGACGCTTAATGTTTCTCTAAAACCTTTGTTCGATACTGCAAATGAAATTTATTGTAGTCGATACATTAACGATCACCGATTTCACGTCGCTGTTAGACTTTTCCCATTATTTCCTATTTTAATCTTGCATAAAACGAATAGTAACACAGAATCGATACTGTTGTGTCATTCGATTTTCAATAACTCCTGAATTACCGATGGTAATAAAAACCAATCTGGAGGCGCGCGGTATCGATTCTTTCGTACTGTTAATCGTTGACAATAAAAACAAATTTCCAAAGCAATATTTTTTCTATAGATCAACATCTCAAGGACGTAGGTGGTCCAGGCACATTCGGCTTGCCCATTGAACCAGGGGCGATAACAGAATATGGTTGGGAGGGTTTTGGCGAAAATGTCGATGCCAACCCCACCCCACCCCTCTTTTCCCCGCGGCAGTGGCACTGGAACGATGATGTTTCATTTCTACAAATAGTTGGAATTTTCAAATGATTAGCCCCCCCCCTGGTTAGTAGGGTTCGGGGGCGGGGAGTCTTTCGCCCCCCTCCCTCCGCCACTTAATTTTTGGAACAATATTTTTTTTAAGTTTTCAAAATGTTTAAAAATGTCCTTTTTCTTTTGGGTACCCTAATCTAATTTTCAAATGTTCTGTATCCGTTAACTATTTTCTAGGACCTCACTTATAACTCTGAGTATATATATATATATTAGGCCAAACCTTTCAACCATCGACCATTTATAACAACAACTCTCTCTGAGTTGTCACCGTATATAAACGCAGGATAAAGAAATCAGTACATCTTTATTAGTTCATGTAACAAGACGTTGCCCAGACATTTTTCTCTGTCTCAAACTCGACTAAAACCAAGGGCCACTTTATCACTATAAATGTTTCATGAGTCGCAGCATCCACCCCCTCCCCTCCCAAGCAACCCGACCTAAAGATAGTAAACAAAAATGAATGATTTATTAACTAGTTCTTTTTACTTGTTTAATTCAATCCGATTTTACTTTAATAAGCGTGTTACGCATATTAAATTAACAATAAAATTAGTTGTGTACCAGTGTTAACTGTATGAATTTCACGAATAGTAATAGTATAATTAATGTAAACTAACTACCGGGGCACACAAAATACATTTAGTGGGCCACATGCGCCCGCGGGCCGCGTGTTTGAGTCCTTTGGTCTACACTGAAAGACTACCACGGTCACCGAGCCTCCCGATTATTTCCCCTCCCAACAGGAGTGAGCACCCTTGTATTAGGGGACACGTCAGTTCAAGCGTTACCTTTTGGATTTTTTCTTTCTTCCGTGGTATACAGCTACCTACTACAGGCTACCTAATGGCATCATCAATACAAGTGGCTGCCGACCGTACTGCAGGCTACCTAATGACATCATCACTACAAGTGGCTACCGGCCGTACCGCTGCCTACTGCAGGCTACCTAATGGCATCATCAATACAAGTGGCTGCCAGCCGTACCGCTGCCAGGGCTGTACGGCGTAAACCTTCGACAGGGACCGACTGAGGTTACCACTGGGGGAAAGGGGCCGGGCCGGGGGAACAGGACTTTATTCACTTTTATAGTACCCTCCATATCGATCTGGGAACCGTCTACAACAGTGAGGGGCTGGGACTGGGTGATAGATGGCGTCAAAAGCGATACAGTGGGATTTCAATTGTGAGGGTTGGAAATAAGGGATCCAAACTAGGTATGATGGAGACGCTAGATATGACTTAAAAATAGGTGGAATATGGAATTATAGATAATATGCAGACACATAATATGTAAACTAGAATAAATTATAGAGACGATATTGTAAAAAAGAAACTATGTCATCTAGAAACTAAATACCATATAGACAGTAGATAAAATATATTGATAACAATCATGAAAACTTAATAGAAATGGAAACTATATAGCATATAGATCCTAGATAAGATATCGACTCTATAAAGAATATGAAAACAGTTTAGAATATGGTATCTAGATAATCTATTGGAATCATATAGAATATAGACACTATACATAAAATATAGAAAAAAATGTAGAGTGTTGAAAGTTAAAGAAAATATAGCAAAAAGATAGAATATAGGAACTATAACGAATGTAGAAACTACATTTATGTACTATTTCATACCGAAAAGTGATATACATTGTGTTTAGACAAGTCGATGTTAATGTTCTTATTACTAGAGTTCTTATAGAGTTCACGGAGTGTAAACTATAGCTGTTGTGTTTTTGTGGCGAAACTTTTTGGGGCTGCGTGCCTAAAATTCAACGAAAAAACAACAACAACAACAACAAAAAACAAAAAAAAACAACAAAAAAAAAAAACAAAACAACAAACAATTATTTATAGCAAAATGCCAACACTCCAATGAAACCCGAAATGGGGGTTTGGCTTATATCTGGTTTGGTTAAGGGAGTAATATTTTAGTCGTGTGCCGGCTGATGAGGCTCTGCGTTCCGACTGTGGCACGCGTGCCATAGATTCACCGTCACTGGAATATTGGCGGGACATTTTGTAAACATTTGCATAGTTCTAAATTATAAATTGGAAACATCTTATAATTCAAATTGCCACATAAGATGTACTGTAGAAATATTCAGAGACTTGGTCAAATAAAAAATTGTGCATAATGATGTGGATAATTAGACTGAAAATGGTGACCGTCTTATGCAGGATACTTGAAATAACACGTTGACCGTCATATGCAGGCCTGGTGAGATCGATATCCGAGGTCAACAACCTTTGACTCCCCGCCCCGCCCCCTTTCCATCTATATTGGTTTAGCAAACTACAGGCAGCCTACCGCTTGGTCAAGTCACTGTTGATACATTTCATTTACTCCATGGTAAGGTCATCACAGATACATTTCATTTACTCCATGGTAAGGTCATCACAGATACATTTAATTTATTCCATGGTAAGGTCATCACAGATACATTTCATTTACTCCATGGTAAGGTCATCACAAATACATTTCATTTACTCCATGGTAAGGTCATCAGAGATACATTTCATTTACTCAATGGTAAGGTCATCAGAGATACATTTCATTTACTCCATAGAAAGGTCATCAGAGATACATTTCATTTACTCCATGGTAAGGTCATCAGAGATACATTTCATTTACTCCACGGTAAGGTCATCGCAGATACATTTCATTTACTCTACTGTAAGGTCATCAGAGATACATTTCCTTTACCCCATGGTAAGGTCGTCAGAGTTATATTGCTTTTTCTCCACGGTTAGGTCATCATAAATAATTTTCACTTAAAATACTTCATTGTAAGGTCCTAAAGTATTCCTTTTCAATCCATGGTAAAGTTATCGGGTATAGGTGTTGAGGACATTGTTATGTTGAGGACATGTCTTTGTTTAATCGGTCCTAACAAGTAGAAAACACGTCGTTTTATGGACATTTCATTGACTGTCCTTTGTATTAACCCCACACAGCCCACGCTATTGGTGTCTGAACAATTTTGCTTTCCTTCAAACCTTAAATTCCTTATGACTAAAAATAATTCGTATTCTTGAAAAAAAAAACTACCATCATCAAAAGGACGCATTCAGCTCTAGATCTCCTTGGTATACACGGCCACTTTAGTATACACGGCCACTTTAGTATACACGGCCACTTTAGTATACACGGCCACTTTAGTATACACGGCCACTTTTGTATATGTCCCCACTTTTCATCCACTTATACATACGCGGGCGTCTCCGTTGGAGTAATCAAACAACGCATTTCCATTAGGCACTCGGGGGGCGAGTTCAAAACAACATGACTGACCTTAACAAAATATTTAGGAAACATGATATCGAGAGTATGGGGGCACACAGCGCGCGACGTCACTGATTGGTCCGTGGTTTATACCGTCAGCAGCTTCACAAACTATAGATGCGGACCTCAAGTGTTTTCACGGAGCATGACAGATTGAGTGAGGGAGAAGTAGTACCGGAAGTGACGCAATGGCTTGCGTTGTCTTCCGACAGTTAGTTTGTCACGTGGTGCTCAAAGCTAATTTTAGATTTTGAATAACTTGATGAACTTTTGAATTAAAAAAAAAAGAGATTGTATTCTGATGTTGAAGGATAATATATTAATCTTAATTTCTAACATACATTTATAATAAACGATCACTTTATGTTTATTTTCTAGATAATATAAGTCTTACTATTTAAATTTTGTAGAAATAATTGGTTATCTTTCGTCCTAAAAGAATATATAAAAGAATAGATATTCTCTGTCTATAGAGGGATAATAGAATATGCAGCATACAGAAATATTTTGATTATACTTTGTAAAGAAATACCGTTTATTATAAATCGATGAGGCAGTTATTTAGAAGATGTTTCCAGAAACTGAAAATAGTTCAAATGTTGACACCAAATATTTACGACAATTTTCGGGAAAATGGCCGCCCTCGCCTCAGAGCTCGAGCTTTCGACGTGCTTCAAGCGACATCGCGGGTAATTAATGGGCAGTTTCAAAACACGGCTTAATAAATGGGGCGTACAGATTCTCATTCCCGGCAAGATGGGTACAGTTTAGTGGTGGGTATGTCATAGTACAACAAGATGGGTACAGTTTAGTGGTGGGAATGTCATATAGTCTGACAAGATGGGTACAGTTTAGTGGTGGGTATGTCATAGTGCAACAAGATGGGTACAGTTTAGTGGTGGGAATGTCATATAGTCTGACAAGATGGGTACAGTTTAGTGGTGGGAATGTCATATAGTCTGAAAAGATGGGTACAGTTTAGTGGTGGGAATGTCATATAGTCTGACAAGATGGGTACAGTTTAGTGGTGGGAATGTCATAGTGCAACAAGATGGGTACAGTTTAGTGGTGGGAATGTCATATAGTCTGACAAGATGGGTACAGTTTAGTGGTAGGAATGTCATATAGTCTGACAAGATGGGTACAGTTTAGTGGTGGGAATGTCATAGTGCAACAAGATGGGTACAGTTTAGTGGTGGGAATGTCATAGTGCAACAAGATGGGTACAGTTTAGTGGTGGGAATTTCATATAGTCTGACAAGATGGGTACAGTTTAGTGGTGGGAATGTCATATAGTCCGACAAGATGGGTACAGTTTAGTGGTGGGAATGTCATAGTGCAACAAGATGGGTACAGTTTAGTGGTGGGAATGTCATATAGTCTGACAAGATGGGTACAGTTTAGTGGTGGGTATGTCATATATTCTGATAAGATGAGTACAGTTTAGTAGTGGGAATGTCATATAGCCTGACAAGATGGGTACAGTTTAGTGGTGGGTATGTCATATAGTCTGATAAGATGGGTACAGTTTAGTGGTGGGAATGTCATATAACCTGACAAGATGGGTACAGTGTAGTGGTGGGAATGACATATAGTCTGACAAGATGGGTACAGTTTAGTGGTGGGAATGTCATATAGTCTGACAAGATGGGTACAGTTTGTGAAAATGCTACAGGAAACTGCACACGATACCAGATGAACAAGATTCAATTCATAAAATCTTTAAAATATTTCTCAAACTTTTAACTTCAAGTGATCTCAAAAACATCCTGAAATGTTGCCGACACTGTATAATTTTAGTAGGCGTTTGTGATCAGGGTGTATTGAGTCAGAGCCAGAAATTCTTGAGTCAAAGACAGGGTGTCTTGATTCGGAGTCGGTATGTCTTGAGACGGCCCTGTGTGTCTTTAGACATTCCTGTGTGTCTTGAGACGGTCATGTGTGTCTTGAGACGGTCATGTGTGTCTTGAGTCGGAGTCTGTGTGTCTTGAGACGGTCCTGTGTGTCTTGAGTCGGAGTCTGTGTGTCTTGAGACGGTCATGTGTGTCTTGAGAGGGTCCTTTGGGTCTTGAGATGGTTCTGTTTACAACCAGTCAATGATTGGTGCTGCACCACGACAGACAAATTTGGTGTTTTCTCGATCAATAGTACCGGGACGCTCGGCGTGAGTGGGGGGGGGGGGTCGGGAATCTGAGAGAGGGGTCTTGGGACGGTTGAGATAAGGGTGGGGTTGATGAAAGGGGGTGGGTGAGACAGAAGGGGTTGCAAAGTACAAAGGAAGATTAGAGATGAGTGAAGGATGGGCGAGATAAGAACACGCGGACAGGGGACTCAAATGGCGTGTTGACTATTTGCTGTCCCGCTAACCTCATCCAAAGCTATGGCTGGCTGTGAGTATGGCTTACTAAAAGTATGGCTGGCTGTGAGTATGGCTTTCTGAAAGTATGGCTGGCCGTGAGTATGGCTTTCTGAAAGTATGGTTGGCCGTGAGTATGGCTTACTGAAAGTATGGCTGGCTGTGAGTATGGCTGACTGAAAGTATGGCTGGCCGTGAGTATGGCTTACTGAAAGTATGGCTGGCTGTGAGTATGGCTTACTGAAAGTATGGCTGGTTGCATATATGGCTTAATGCTAGTTTGGCCGACTGCATGAATGGCTGACTGTACGACTGTTAGCGCATTTAACTTATTGCGAGTATGGCTTACTGAAAGTATGGCTGATTGCATGTATGGCTGACTGCAAGCATCACTAGCTGGGAAGTGTGCTTGTTTATTGGCTTTAAGCCCCCCCCCACCTTAATTCTTGTGTGGGTGAGTGTGTTCCAAGACATATATAGGTCTATGTAAATATAAGACAAGAATTACTGCATGAAGAAATGTAAGCCGTCTCTGAATATTTTGGGGACATTTTTAGCGCATTTTCGAGAAGTCGAATGCGCTATTGCACCCGTTTTGTCCATCCGTCTGTCATCACCCTAGATCTCAGCAACCATAAGTCCTAGACCCATGATGTATATATGTTTTTTGTATGTCCTGACCTGCCATTTGTGCATCAACACTCAGTTACTCGATCCGTTAAAAAACCCCGTTAAAACTACCAAAAAACATTGCGAATCGAGAGATAACACTGGCGCAGGCAACGGCCGCCATTGCCGGAAGTCGAATACATCGTTTTTCAAGCATTGAAGAGTTAAAGTTATTGGTTAGTGGTGCGAAAGCGTGCAAAAGAATTAGTTTTTTTGTTGTTGTTGACGTCATTAGAATATGTGTAAAAGTTTAGAGAGTTTTACGTCATCATTTGTGGTGACTTCAATCAAGATCTTAGCGGCCCAGGGGCAGAAATTGAAAACTTTTTCGAAACAAGCTTCAACATTCAACTACTTTCAACAAGATTGGCAACCACGATCTATCAAACAACAATTGATGGAGTATTTGGGCGATTAGCTGATTACAATTTATAATGTTTCATTTATGAGTCCTATTTCAGTGACCACAAACCACTTGTAGTTAGATTAAAGAGAAAATAAAAAAATTTAAAATGTAAAGAAATGACTTTTAAAATCTAAACACAATTACTGATAACTACATAATGCTGATATCTAACATAAGTACTGATACATAATACGAAAATGCGCTAACACGTCCTGAGTCCAAAAAGGGACCAGGCTTAACATGATTTTTTTTTCTTCTGATACTGAATTGTGTTTATTGAGATATTTGGTTATTAAAAAGGTCAGGATTGTGGGAGGTGGGGGGGGGCAGAGTTACATGTGTCTCATAAGGTGAACTGGATTGGATACGTTCATTTCAACCTAGGATTGAGATTGTAAACATTTTATTCTATCTATATCATATAAAGCTTTGGACTAACCAGTCAAGTAAACCTTTTATCATAGACAGTCAAGTAAACCTTTTATCATAGACAGTCAAGTAAACCTTTTATCATAGACAGTCAAGTAAACCTTTTATCATAGACAGTCAAGCAAACCTTTTATCATAGACAGTCAAGTAAACCTTTTATCATAAACTGTAAACAAAATGAGGGGTGAGACTGCAATCAGGTTAATAAAAAAGTAAATGAAGAAGACGTAAACAGGGTAAGGGTTAGCCTGACAGGACGTAACAAAATAGTAACACATTGACTCTTTGGATTTCACCGCAGCTAAGTTTTTATTTGTTATATTCGTTTTACCTGTGTATTGTATGTCCGTTGAAAAAAGGCTCTTTGCCGAAACGCTCGCTGTTTTGTTACGTCCTGTCAGGCTAACCCTTACCTTGTTTACGTCTTTTCCATTTACTTTATCATAAACAGTCAGTTAAACCTTTTATCATAAACAGTCAGGTAAAATCACATCAATTAAAACTACTACAACTACTAATCTCATAAAAAAATTCTACCCAAACTCTTGCCTAACATAAAGATAAAAAAACACCCCCCCATTCCCCCTCTACCCCCCCAAAAAAAACAAAAAAAAAAACAACAACAACAACAACAAAGCATTAAAAAGTAGAAGGAAAAAAAAGAAGAAGAAAACACACCTTTTCTGGCAATATTCTTTCAACAACCTTTAACCCTCACACCCAAAATATTCCCCGCCCCCTCTCCCCCATTTATGCCGAAGTTTGGAATATCAAATCTATCGCCGATTAAGCATGGTCACTGGCTTAGTCCTTTCATCGTTTGCTACATTCCAGACAAAAGTTCATTAGCCGGGGCTCAGGAAATGGATGAAAACTTTGGAAACTACAAGGTCTGATCCTTGGCTCAATAATAGAGGTACATGAACATGGCCTATAGGGCCACCTACATGAACATGGCCTATAGGGCCACCTACATGAACATGGCCTATATGGCCTACAGTAACATGGCCTACAGTAACATGGCCTACAGTAACATGGCATATAGGGCCACCTACATGAACATGGCCTATATGGCCTACAGTAACATGGCCTACAGGGCCGCCTACATTAACATGGCCTTTAGGGCCTAAATTAACATGACCCATAGGGCTTAAATTACCACGGGCCGACCATTGGCTCAATGTAGGGCCAACATTAACAAGAGCCGACCATTGGCTCAATGTAGGGCCAACATTAACAAGGGCCGACCATTGGCTCAATGTAGGGCCAACATTAACAAGGGCGACCATTGGCTCAATGTAGGTCCAAAATTGGTTCCGAACGTGTCCGGAACAGTGGGCACAATAACAGAATCAAAACAAGACAAAGCATACACCCAGAATGGCTCAAGTAAAACGGGAGGTCGGAGAGAGTAAATAACCTCAGGGGGGAGGGGGAGGGGTTCGTGGTGTGCTGGACTGTTGTAATGTTTTCTCTGTAGCTTTATTTGTGTGTTCAATACGGGCCTTTCTGGCAACACAATAGAAAATAATTAGCACAAGTAGATTATATTACGTACCGCGCTGCCAGATTTTTTCTCTCTCTTACATGGTGAGACCAAGAGTTTTGACGAATGATTAATTAGTACAACCCGTACCGGAAGCCAGTCACCCGCGCACTGGGAGAGAAGACAATGGCGCTGGCACTCATTTGCAATTTAACGCATGGGAGAGCGCAATATACGGTACAGGGGAGGGGGGCATTTTAAATAGAGAGTAAATCATGCTAGAGGGTTTTCACATTACAATCTGTATTGATCGCTTCTGTCAACCAAAGAGAAAAAATCATTATTTGTGGAGGAAAGGAAGAATTTTTATACCGTATACATGTATGTATAAATTTAAATAAGTTCTGGGTTGGGGTCTTCAGGGCTTTGTTCCTGTACCAAGAAAAATTGAGCGGGTTGGTCGCCAAAGATTTGCCAAGATTTTCCGAAACACGAATTGACAGCTCAGTTAAGAACGGAGCCATTTGCAAACTAACTGGCAGGTTGGTCGAGAGGTTAAAAAACAGCAACGAGGATATCGTGATATAGGTTAAGGGTTAATGGGCGTGTTAGAGGTTAAAGGTCGTGTGGGGAGTTTCAGAGTCGGGTTAGAGACTAAGGGTTATTTTAGAGGTTTCCATAACAAAATCTCCAATAAGTAGTTTCAGGGTGTTGAAAAAAAAATCAGCGTAACTGATGAGATCAGTGTTCTGGTACCATAGAGCACACCAACCTCAGTGTAGATAGATTATGACGTCAACCAACCTCGGTGTAGATAGATTATAACGTCAACCAACCTCGGTGTAGATAGATTATAACGTCAACCAAACTCGGTGTAGATAGATTATAACGTCAACCAACCTCGGTGTAGATAGATTATAACGTCAACCAACCTCAGTGTAGATAGATTATGACGTCAACCAACCTCGGTGTAGATAGATTATGACGTCAACCAACCTAGGTGTAGATAGATTATAACGTCAACCAACCTCGGTGTAGATAGATTATGACGTCAACCAACCTCAGTGTAGATAGATTATGACGTCAACCAACCTCGGTATAGATAGATTATGACGTCAAATAAGCACAGGGTAGATAACTTAAAGCTGGAGGATGAATCATTTCTACATTAGAGAGCACACACAGCATTCATTCAATCAACAGTTTAATCAAAAGTCTAAACCCTGACAAAGCTCAATAATAATTAATTATAACACGATATCTTCTTATAAAACTAAAACCAAGTCTCATAAAAGGACATCTGTTCCACTAAACTTAACAAATATTTATTTTAAAGTTCACGACATCGGTAATGACCTCCTGAGAGTGGTCATCAAATGTCATGTCTCGACGTTTTCAGCGAATAATCCATTACACCATATAACAGCTTTGGTAAACACTGACTGGTGGCCACATAAAATTGACCCCAATGTTTGTGATCCACGGCTGGATAAATTTGGTATAAAAATATCCACGTAGCAACTTAATGGATTCGCCCCACCTCTCCCCGCTTTCTCTCCCAAGATTTCATGGCTTAATGCAATTATTTCAGCAATTATAATGACAAGACGGAATAATGGCAGACGCGCGTTCCACAATATTGTCCTGTCGTTAACAGCAAATATTCCCACCTTTAGCCTAGGCCTGAATCATTAAAAACTAAAAACGAAACAAATACGTTTAAAAAATAATTCTAGAACAGCAGGACATAGGCATAATGTTATGTTATTGATATGTTACCGATTAAACCGGAAGCCGTGTTAAAGTAGGGCGTGTTCGTCCGGCAGGAACAAACATTTGCGGAAGATGTTGGGGGCGCGGGGGGAGTGAGGCGGTTAGATTCAGGCACTACTTTCTATAGGTTTTGTTTTGTTTAAGAGTTTTTCAATATAGGAAGATATTGAATATTCCCCCCCCCCCACCCGTTATTCTTTTAGAGTCTTTCCTATGGAAGCTGGAGTCAAATTTTAGCTATAGAAAGTTAATGAAATGAACTAAAGACCATCTGCGTTTTTTTGTTGGTAGTTGCGTTATTGATAGCAGTGTTGTTGGTGATTACGGTGTTGTTGTGTTGCAGGTGCTTGTTTTTTTGTTAGTAATTGAGTTGTTGGTATCTGTGTTTCTGTTATATAATTCGCCAGAAATCTAGAGCAACCAAGAAGACGGAGTCTATATAACATGAATAGTAGTGTGCACACCCGCGCCGCACTGTGCGCACCGCAGTAAGACGCGCAATATAGAAGGAGAGGAAGTGAAGAAGCAAGGGCCAAGCAATCACAGTTTATGGTTGGCCAACGAGAGTAGAGCATTAGGGCGGAGGTGAGGAGGCGGTTCTCCCTTTCTTTGCACTATTTATGAGAAATTCAGCGGGTCGGATCTAGTTTGTGTTATTATCAATTGTATTGTGGGTATAGTTGTGTTTAATTATTAGTAGATGTGAGACAGTGTTCTATTATCATCTGGCGGCCTCCCATATAAAATAACAACAACAATTTTTGTGAATGGAAACAGCGACGTTTCTGAAACTGCGCAATTGACAGTCGAAAAGATACGCATATGTTTTCATGTTAGCCATAACTGGGTTTCTAACGATGTAGCTTGGTTATACCCGGACACCGTGTAAATTATATACTCTCATTCCGATCACCTGAAGGCAGGGTAGCCACTGCAAAGTGCGCTGGATATCATTACACAGTGGCGTAGCTAGGGACTGGCAGCCCGGGGGGGGGGGGGCTTGGCTTATTTTGGGAGCCCTGCATTCATGGCGACGGAGTAATATTTAATGGAAAAAAATCGGACAGTCTTTTGGGGCCACCCCTTAAGTGGGGGCCCGGGGAGACTTTCAAATTTGGACCCCCTCCCCTAGCTACGCCACTGTCATTACATGATTATCATCTTGAGCCAAGGTAGTCGCTGCAAACGCACAGTCCTGTAAAAACACATCAAGATTACGACAATGTCAAAAGTAAAACCACTGCGTTGCCCCACATCTGGCATACGCTACCCAGCATGCAACACAGTGCCTGACGTCATGGGATCCGAAAAAGAAATTTCAAACTTCCCATCCAATAAGTTTATGCCGGCGGGCAAATATGGGACAGTTGACTCATCTTATCCCAACTTATCCTCGACTCAATATCCCCTTTTCATCTCGCCATCCTCATCAATGCCGGGGACACCCCTCAACCCTCCCTCTGCGCCGCATCATTCACTGAGTACGCGACACCTTTTGGACCAATTCCTCCCTCCCCTATCCCTCCACGCACAATCCCATCAGATTCGTGAATATATCATATACCGACTCATATCGCTGGCCCATCTTCTAACCCTCCCAACAGCCTCGACCGATGTATCGCTTCCCGAAATCACGGCCAAAGCTGTTTTTCCTCGTGGCCCGTTTCATCATGGCGCCAGATTTAGCTTTGCTCTACGTATGGACAACGGCGTCATGCGATTATGGCCCGGCTGTGTACAAAGGCCTTAAATGGAGGGCGATTGATCAATTTTTATACATGAGAAATCTTAACCGGCCGGCTTCCTGGCACTTACCACAGTTTATGGGGCGGGCACAAAGAAGAAATCAATACTGGGGCATTTTCCCAATTGACACAAGTCTACGTACTGGTGATATAATTGACCATAGCAGACGCGGGGGGGGGNGAAAAGAGGGGTGGGGAGACTACAGGACAAGAGGGTTGGGGTTACCGAAAGAGAGTTGGTAAACAAAGGACTGGTTGTGGGGGGGGGGGGAGAAGATGGGAGGACATTTTGTGACGCGTTTGTAGAGAAAATGTCCTGGTACAATTTTGGTATGGTGATGTTGGACGACAGTCCATGCCATGTTGGCAGACAGAATTTAAGATTGACGAATTCAGAAAATAAATAGCATGGCAGATTGAACCTCGGAACGGAAGGGGGGAAAAAAACAATACACACACACAAACTGAACAATAGTACTCTATCAAGTTATATATCGCGTTTTTGTTTATACTTCAAAGTCCGGGGCTTGATTTCATTTCACCTGCATCTAACCGAAAGGTCTAATCTCTCTTAACCAAAAGGTCTCATCTCTCCTAACTGAAAGGTCTCATCTCACCTAACTGAAAGGTCTCATCTCACCTAACTGAAAGGTCTCATCTCACCTAACTGAAAGGTCTCATTTGACCTAACTGAAAGGTCTCATTTGACCTAACCAAAAGGTCTCATATCACCTAACTGAAAGGTCTCATTTGACCTAACCAAAAGGTCTCATCTCACCTAACCAAAAGGTCTCATCTCTCCTAACTGAAAGGTCTCATTTGACCTAACCAAAAAGTCTCATCTCACCTAACCAAAAGGTCTCATCTCTCCTAACTGAAAGGTCTCATCTCTCCTAACTGAAAGGTCTCATCTCACCTAACTGAAAGGTCTCATCTCACCTAACTGAAAGGTCTCATCTCACCTAACTGAAAGGTCTCATTTGACCTAACCAAAAGGTCTCATCTCACCTAACCAAAAGGTCTCATCTCACCTAACTGAAAGGTCTCATCTCACCTAACTGAAAGGTCTCATTTGACCTAACCAAAAGGTCTCATCTCTCCTAACTGAAAGGTCTCATCTCACCTAACCAAAAGGTCTCATCTCACCTAACCAAAAGGTCTCATCTCTCCTAACCAAAAGGTCTCATCTCTCCTAACTGAAAGGTCTCATCTCACCTAACTGAAAGGTCTCATTTGACCTAACCAAAAGGTCTCATTTGACCTAACCAAAAGGTCTCATCTCACCTAACTGAAAGGTCTCATCTCACCTAACTGAAAGGTCTCATCTCACCTAACTGAAAGGTCTCATTTGACCTAACCGAAAGGTCTCATCTCACCTAACTGAAAGGTCTCATCTCTCCTAACTGAAAGGTCTCATCTCACCTAATTGAAAGGTCTCATCTCACCTAACTGAAAGGTCTCATCTCACCTAACCGAAAGGTCTAATCTCTCCTAACCAAAAGGTCTCATCTCTCCTAACTGAAAGGTCTCATCTCACCTAACTGAAAGGTCTCATTTGACCTAACTGAAAGGTCTCATCTCACCTAACTGAAAGGTCTCATCTCACATGACAAACCAGTGAACTCTTCATTCAATAATTCAACTGAGTTTTTAAAACTATTTTCAAATCAGCTTTGTAGATAAGATCTAGTCTCTCCTCCTCTCTGTTCTATCTCTCCTCCTCTTTGTTCTATCTCTCATCCTCTCTGTTCTATCTCTCCTCCTCTCTGTTCTATCTCTCCTCCTCTCTGTTCTATCTCTCCTCCTCTCTGTTCTATCTTCCTACGATTAACAAACAGTTCTACATCGCCCTCCCACCAGCAAAAGCTCCTCCCACATATCCCCCTCCTCACCCCCTCCCCCCACTCCATCCCCAGCATAACACCAAAGTGCACACCTAAGCCCGGGTAGAGTCAACTCGTCTCTAGTTACCAATCAATACATGTTACCGCGGCATGCTGGGTAAAGTGCGACCCAACCCCAGGGTGCCCTGGGAGCCAATCGGCTGATTTAATGTCAGGGCGGCATGTACAGGTGAAACCTTTTCAGGGCAGCGGTTGACTATTATTTACCGAGTTCATTTGTTCACCAATAATTAATAAATGCGCTCTCTAAAGGGAGGGACCAGTTATGTTTGGTGTCGCGGGAATCAATGCATTCATCTTTAGCCCAGGATGACTCCCAAATAGTATGATTTTTTTTTTTTTGATCTTAAGTGCGACTCACAAGGGATGATCTTTAGGTTTTAGTTATTATAGTTATTAACCTTTTGAGTCCTAGGTTATAAACCTGTCTTCGGCTTTTGGGTCCTAGGTAACCTGTCTTCGGTTTTTGGTCCTAGGTGACCTGTCTTCGGTTTTTGGGTCCTAGGTGACTTCTTTTCAGATTTTGGGTCCTAGGTGACCTGTCTTCGGTTTTTGGGTTCTAGGTGACCTGTCTTCGGTTTTTGGGTTCTAGGTGACCTGTCTTCGGTTTTTGGGCCCTAGGTGACCTGTCTTCGGTCTTTGGGTCCTAGGTGACCTGTCTTCGGTTTTGGGTCCTAGGTTACTTGTCTTCGGCTTTTGAGGATTTTGGTGCCCGTCTGACTCTTGAACTCATCGCTAACAACTGGGGTCTTTGGCTTTTAGTTAATTAAACTTTAACTACCAAGCTTGTTCTTTGGCCTTTAGATAACTAGCTGGTTCTTTGACTCTTAGCTACAAGTTTGGTTCTTTAACACATAGCAAACATATGGGCTCTTAATTTAAGTCCTAGGTTATCAAATTTTATTCTTTAGCTACCAGTTTAATTCTTTAACAATTTCCTATTTACTTACCCTTAGCTACCAAGCTGTTTCTGTAACCCTTGACTACAAATTTGGTTCTTTAACCCTTGGCAAACAAAATTGGCTCTACAGTCCTTAGCTACCAATTTCATTATTTAACCGTTAGCTATGAATTTTGTTCTTTAACCCGCAGCTGCCTTGCAGAACAAGCGATTTATATAATTTCCTCATGTATTTATAGTTTCCTTCCAGACCATGCTGGCCTATGGGGCAATGGAAGCAGCCTTCGCAAGTTTCTACAGCCTCGGCATACGAGGGCATTGTGTGGCTACCACAACTACCAGCCGCCTTTACTTCCCCTACTGATGTCGGGTACCCACTAGGAGCTGGGTGGACCCAGAGACGACCTTGGACATGAGAACAAGACCCATTCTTCACCAAGACTCAAACCCCTGACTCTCGTAACGCCAGCCGAACGCGCTGCCGCTCGATCGCCACGCCCCTGATGTATTTATAGATGTTCTTAAATAGTTTGAGTTTTAAAACAGGTGAAAAAAGATTTGAGTTTAAGTAAAAGAGTACGTTTTGTCTCTTCAATCATGCGAGTTGACATCAAACAATAGATCACAGGTGGCCACGGTTGGTTGCTGATGGATGTTTAGTACACGTAAACAATTTTTAATGTTCATTAGGAAATCTCGCGAGGAAGTTCGCATTTTAACTTGCTGAACTTTTACTTCTAAGCTTAGGATTACAATTTTTAATTATTTTGATTGTTCCTAAAGTTCCAATCTAATTTATTGTTCCTAAAGGAACAAGTACAACGCAGTGTGTTGTGACAAGTGTACCGCTGTGTACTGTGACAAGTGTACCACTGTGTACTGTGACAAGTGTACCACCGTGTACTACGTGTGACAAGTGTACCACTGTGTACTGTGACAAGTGTACCACCGTGCACTAAATGTGATAAGTGTACCACCATGTACTATGACAAGTGTACCGCCGTGTACTATGACAAGTGTACCGCCGTGTACTATGACAAGTGTACCGCCGTGTACTGTGACAAGTGTACCGCTGTGTACTGTGACAAGCGTACCACCGTGTACCGTGTCAAGTGTACCACCGTGTACTGTGACAAGTGTACCACTGTGTACTGTGACAAGTGTACCACTGTGTACTGTGACAAGTGTGAGTCATCCACTGAGGTTTCAGGACTCAGTCCTGACCGTTCATTCTGGTCGCACGCCGCGTCAAATTCGATTATATAGCAGGGTGTGGAGGGAAGGGCTGGGCAGGCGGCCGGGGGGGGGGGCGTTCATATCGTAAAGGGAGATGTGTGCGCGTGTTGGTGTAGGGTTCGGCAGTTGAGTAGCTCTTCCCAACCCCACCCACCACCTTCCACACTAACAGTCGATGGTGGAGTTGGGGTATCGAGATTTGGCAGTTAAAACTAAAATACGGGTGCCAGTATTGAACAAAACTTGACTAGGACATGGTCTTGATTTTTTTAAATACAAAGCTGTTTTTTTTTTAATAAATTTTTTTTTTGAGTGCGGAGTTTGGCTGCGTTCCTGGTTATAGATTTGTATAAAGTTTGGAACATTAAATGTCTTTTTTCGTTGCTATGAAACTGAGTGAAGTCGGTTAAAGTTTTATTGTCTTAAAGTCGAAATATGAATAATTCAGCAAAGTATTTTCCTACATATCTGTGGCCTATGAGTCATTTTGGGATTTTCTGTCATTTTGTCTATATTAGTGTCTTTTCTATTTTCTATTGTGACTGTCCTGGTGTCCATTGCGTCTGTCTGGTGTCCATTGTGTCTGTCTGGTGTCAGATGTAATGTGTGTCCTATTGCCTATTAAAATCTATGGTCTACTGTCCATTGTGTCTGTCTGGTGTCAGATGTAATGTGTGTCCTATTGCCTATTAAAATCTATGGTCTACTGTCCATTGTGGTGTCTGTCACAGCGTTCATTATTTATAGTGTGAACCTTGTTGTCCGTCTTTGACAAAGAAATTAACACAAATTTTTGACAAAGAAAGAAGCGATCAATGGAAGGTGGAGTTCATCCAATAGCTTTGTAATACATCGTAGATTTCTAGTGATTCCGCCTACCTGCATGTGCATGGGTTGTTTCATATGCATATTCATGTTTATAGCAATCTTTGTGTGCTTATGAATATTTATGAGCGTATCAATATTTATGATTGGAAAATATATTTATGTTTTGATCAATATTCATGTTTGTATTTATTTTCATGTTTGTATCAATCTTTACATGCGTATCAATGTTCACGTTTTTTAAAAATATGTTCATGTTTGCATTAGGGCTTCGGAAATTAACGATTAACTAATCTTTTAAAATTAATTTGATGGATAAAAATTCTATTAAAATTCAAGAAAACATTTCTAACATTGTTTTTCTCCAATTCATAAATAATTTATATCTTTTGTTACTTACATACTTTTCCATCATATTATTATTATTATTTATTTAGACGTGCATACGTAAAAAAGGCTGCTTTTCTTCCTTATTTCTTGCATACCAGAGAGAATTTCCTGCGTTACGTCACAAAATTTGGGATCCGTGGAATCACCGTGACTTAACCGATTTCACGAATAATGAATCGCGTCTTAACGGAGTATAAATATGCGTTAGAAAATTATAACTAATTTAAATTAATCAATTAATCTATTACATATTTTCCTTGATTAATCAAAAAAAAATTCTTTAATCAGTATCAACCCTAGTTTGCATCAATATTCGTCTTTATAGATATATGTTTATGTTTGCACCAATATCAATGTTTGTATCAATATTCATGTTGGTATCAATATTCATGTTTGTATCAATATTCATGTTTGTATCAATATTCATGTTTGTATCAATATTCATGTTGGTATCAATATTCATGTTGGTATCAATATCCATGTTTTTATCACTATGCATGTTTCTATTGGCTGAACTAGAGTTTGATTAACACAGAAAACTATCTCATGCAGTTCCTTAAATTTTAACTATCAGAGTTCTCTTAAATTCTGAAGTATTTCTTCTTAACTATGGTATTGTATCCAATCAATGTTTACTAAACACAACCATAACAACACTTTGAGCGGGAAGAATAATTTATACAAAATACATTATCCAAAAAAAAAAACAAAAAAAAAAAAAACAACCCACTCAAAGATGTTTCTGGACCAACAAAACAAAAGCGGAGGGAAAAAGTCATTTCTATTTTAAGGCATCAGCAATCCTGAAAACTCAACTATGAAATAGACTTTTAAGACAACTGGTGTAAAAAAAACAACGTAGAGGCCAATGATGACAGAAGGCTGCCGTAGCGCTGACCACTGCCCAATATTTCGCAGGGTGTTTCTAGAATGCCTGGTCCCTGGCCCCACCCCTTTCCACAATGGTGACTGTCCTAAAGTTTGTATTGCTTTGTAAATGGAACTCTCCAACACATCTGCTTACATTCCGTCGTTCAACAAGACTTCAATGACGTAGTTTATTCATTTTTTCCCCTTCAATTATTTTACAATGACGTCGTAATAATAATAAAGATAATGAAAGTCAGAAATACAGAGACAAAGTATTTTTCTGATGAACCTCTGATGAAGAACAATTAGATAAATGACATGAGAGAGAGAGAGAGAGAGAGCGAAAGAGAGAGAGATAGAATACTGGCATTGTCTATATAGAGTATATATATACACTCCATATATCTACGGAATTCAGAGAAAATATCATCAATTAGAAATGTGTGATGCAAAATTGTGTTCGTGGGGTAAACAAATTGAGGAAAATAAAGAAAGATCATAAAGATACGATATAGGGATGTTCACAATATGGCGGAAATCTATCAATAGAAATAGTATATATAAATTTATCTTTTTTAAGAACAAAATTCATAAAAAATTAATAAAAGATACGAGTCAATGTGTGAATGTCGGTATTTTGAGAATGATTGATCTTATCAGCTAATTTTTAATTCTTCGTTAATTTAAGACAGCCATTTGGACTTGCAGAATAAAAAACAATTTCGTAATTTTATTAAGCTAAAAATTTTGAGAACATAGTGATTTGACTGTATTTATGCCTCAAAACTTTGTTTCGCTAAAATGTAATTTAAAAAAAAGAACATTACGAAATGAGCTATGACGTTTTCCGGTTTTAGAAATGAAGAGCCCTATTTCAGCAGATTTATTTCAACAGCCTGTTCGTTTTAAGGTAGGTCGGTGCTCACCTCCCCCGCCCTTCACCCTGTCCCACAAACCTCCAACATCAGGACACGTGGGTACCATGCTGACCCCAAGCCATGACGTCTTGATGGGCATGTCTCTGTAACGATGATGACAACAACTGAAAATCCTCCACATACCCCCTCCCCCCGCCCCCACCATCAAGGCCTG
>MUZC01001062.1:101521-121630 GCA_002072015.1 Radix auricularia
CATACTAATTTACACTTCCATTGTGTCACATACATACATATAATTTACACTTCCATTGTGTCACATAGATACATACTAATTTACACTTCCATTGTGTCACATACATACATATAATTTACACTTCCATTGTGTCACATACATACATATAATTTACACTACAATTGTGTCACATACATACATATAATTTACACTACAATTGTGTCACATACGTGCATATAATTTACACTTCCATTGTGTCACATACATGCATATAATTTACACTTCCATTGTGTCACATACATACATATAATTTACACTTCCATTGTGTCACATACATACATACTAATTTACACTTCCATTGTGTCACATACATACATATAATTTACACTTCCATTGTGTCACATACATGCATATAATTTACACTTCCATTGTGTCACATACATACATATAATTTAAAAGACTGTTGTCATATACATACTAATTAACACTTTTAATTTTGTCGTATAAATTTACATATCATATGCGTAACATTAAAAAAAACAACTTATTTTGTGTCAATCTATACATGCTACTTTAAATTCCTTTGGTATTGTATACGTATCAATTTGACTACTTTTGTGTATTATACATACCCAAACTAGTCTTCTGGTGTGTTACATTCATAATGAATCAGACTTGTATTTTGTTACACACATACTCAATAAGAGTAATGTTGAGTGTTAAGGGTCACGCTTACACCTAGAGCCAAGCACACAGAGATGTGTCAACGTTACACACAGTAGTAAAGTCTTGCGTTGGTGGTCGTCAGATGCTTACAATCATTGCAACGTTTCTAAATTAACGGCAGATAATATGATCTTTATATTAACACCTTATAATTACAGGAGCCGCTTTTTTATATCAATAATCTCAGGAACATTTTTATTTTACAAGTGATTAAGTTTATAAACTGGTTTTGGAGACGAATATTTATAGTGGCAGATGTCGAATTTTGAACCTTTATGGGTTCAAATGGTATCTTTAAAAATCGATGGGTTTAAATGCTATCTTTGAAACTTGGTGTGTTCAAATGGTATCTTCAAAAATTGATGGGTTCCAATGAAGTCTATAAAAATAAACGTGATGGGTCCTAATGATTAATGATATTTTAAAAACTTGATGGATGCTAAAAATATCTTTAAAAAACTTGATGGAACAAATTGGGAAAGCCCTGACAACATGATGTCTTGGTTGGGAAAACACGAACATTTCTCGATAAGTTAATGTGAAATTTTCTAGAACTGATCGAATCAACGGACTTGAGGCAAGTTGATACATCACTGGCCGTTGAGTCCTGAACCACACCTTCAATGTCCCCACCGTCTCATCCCCCCTTCCCACATCCCATACATCCCGGCTGTATAATTCTACTGGCACCGTCATAGGGCCCGTGAAATCAATAATTATATTAGTATCGACTGGGGAGAGAAACTCTGACAGATGCTAAGAAAACAACTCACTGTTAGAATGAAAGACTAATTTCATAAAGATAACAAAACCGCGCGGTGAGTAAAAATAAAGCCGGAATGACGTCATCGCGCCTCACGTGACCGCCGCAAAGGAAACAAGGGGAAGCAACCACATGGGGTAAGTTTGATAAGCCTGGCCCATCTGACCAAGCAATATTTGGCTTACAGATCGGGGACAAAGGAGTCGGATAGAACAAGGATTAGAACTTGGGAACTTTTTCATAGACGGAACTTTGGTTTAATAGAAAAATCGATAGGGAGAATCGCGGCGGGTGGGATACGGGTGGGAACGGGGGGAGTAACAGGATGCTGTTGGCAGGTTTACCTTTGAAGTGGGCTTCAGATTAATCAGGACACGGCGTTATGTTAATGTACAGCTGGGCGAGTGTTCGCCGATGTAGCGTCAAGTCAGAGCGAGGGTTAGTTAGATAGGTGGAGTTTGGGGTGGGGGGTCTGTGCCAGAAATGCCTCGGGGAAATGCATTGATGAGATATGCCTTCATTCAGTGGTACCAATGTCATTGTAGTGCGAAATAAAATTTTAATCTCTGCATCGTATGGGATAAGGCACTCACAGGATGCGATAGTGAGTTCAAGCAAAGGAAGGCAAGTTCTTGTCTTTTAGTTCAATATCTAAAGGACGGGTCCTGACATCAAAAGATGACGTCATGAGAGAAGACATCGGAAGGGATATCTCTGAAGTAAGACTTTAGGACGTCAGTAGGAAGACGTCATGAGAGAAGACATCTGAAGGGATATCTGTGAAGTAAGACTTTAGGACGTTAGTAGGAAGACGTCATGAGAGAAGACATCGGAAGGGATATCTGTGAAGTAAGACTTCAGGACGTCAGTAGGAAGACGTCATGAGAGAAGACATCTGAAGGGATATCTGTGAAGTAAGACTTTAGGACGTCAGTAGGTGGACATAAATAAACAACCCGTAAAAACAAAGTTTTTGACTATAAATCCCTTATACATGAGACAGAACCATAATACTTGATTATTATTTTCAAAATAATATGCACCTCGCGACAAACATTGACAAACTGAACCTCCCTCAACTTCTCCTACTGGAAAATGGGGAGTGATGGGTTTGGGGGTGTGGTCAACGATGGCTGGGCTGAACTCCAGTACAAACGTGGATGTCATCAACAACAGACAGCTACCATACAGTTATATAGAGATAAACTAAAAGTGCATTAATTTATTTACGGTACATTCGATAGATCTGAAATTTTGATACAGTGCATTGTTAGGTTACACGACTCTATGTGCAAAATTTCAGCTCGATAGCATCATGGAAAGGGGTCATTTTTTACTATGGTTTTACCGCCGGACCAAGAGAGAGAGGCGACAGAGAAGCTAATGTACAGAATTTTTTTAAAAAAGACGTCGAGAATAAAGACGTCAGAAGGAACACTTCGGACGGAAGACGTCAGAAGGAAGAAATTTGAAGTAAGACGTCAGAAAGAAGACGCTAGAAAGAAGATGTCAGAAGGAAGAAATTTGAAGTATGACGTCAGAAGGAAGACGTCAAACGGAGGAAATTTGAAGTATGACGTCAGAAGGAAGAAATTTGAAGTATGACGTCAGAAGGAAGACGTCAGATGGAGGAAATTTGAAGTATGACGTCAGAAGGAAGAAATTTGAAGTATGACGTCAGAAGGAAGAGATTTGAAGTATGACGTCAGAAGGAAGAGATTTGAAGTATGACGTCAGAAGGAAGAAATTTGAAGTATGACGTCAGAAGGAAGAGATTTGAAGTATGACGTCAGAAGGAAGAAATTTGAGATATGACGTCAGAAGGAAGAGATTTGAAGTATGACGTCAGAAGAAAGAATTTTGAAGTATGACGTCAGAAGGATATTTTCAGAAGGAATTCAGCAGCTGGCCGTGGTGTATTGTTTAGACCGTCAAACCATCTTAAATAGGAAAATGACCAACTAAGTGGACACGGGGTTAAACTCGTCGTCTTGGAGATAATTGTTCTGCAAAGATAAGTTATATTTCCTCATTAGTAGATAATTGTTCTGCAAAGATAAGTTATATTTCCTCATTAGTAGATAATTGTTCTGCAAAGATAAGTTATATTTCCTCATTAGTAGATAATTGTTCTGCAAAGATAAGTAATATTTCCTCATTAGTAGATAATTGTTCTGCAAAGATAAGTTATATTTCCTCATTAGTAGATAATTGTTCTGCAAAGATAAGTTATATTTCCTCATTAGTAGATAATTTTTCTGCAAAGATAAGTTATATTTCCTCATTAGTAGATAATTTTTCTACAATGACGGATACTATTTTGCAACGGTAAATAATATCTCAGTAACAACAGATTGCACTCGAGCGTGTGCTGCAAACGGCACTCAGCAGTGATCTAAAGAGCCAGGCTAACCGACTGAGACCTGAGACCGAAGTGAAACGTCTAAGACAACTGAGAGCTTGGGACCAAGAACAAACGGGACCCGACCAGAAAACTTTCACGACAGCAGTTTACGTTGAACGACTTTTGAATGGCACGAGAGTAACTGTAAGTCAGCCCCTGTCCCAGGTCCAGACAAAATACTCAATGAAATTATCACCAACCCCCACCCTCCCCACCTTTTCCCCCTATTTGAAGCAGTGAAACAAAAGTGATTTGATATTTAAAACCAAGCACCATACAATGCATGATAAATATAGTTTTATTCTTACAATCATCTCGTCTGAGTTACAGAACTAATCCAATGTACAGCGATTTATCTGACGCTTCCGTCACTGTGCTAGTCAAATCTACAACTTTTGTTCTGACCGTTAACTGTGCCAGTCAAATCTACAACCTTTGTTCTGACCGTTCACTGCGCTAGTCAAATCTACAGCCTTTGTTCTGACCGTTCACTGCGCTAGTCAAATCTACAACCTTTGTTCTGACCGGTCACTGTGCTAGTCAAATCTACAGCCTTTGTTCTGACCGGTCACTGTGCTAGTCAAATCTACAACCTTTGTTCTGGCCGGTCACTGTGCTAGTCAAATCTACAGCCTTTGTTCTGACCGGTCACTGTGCTAGTCAAGTCTACAGCCTTTGTTCTGACCGGTCACTGTGCTTGTCAAATCTACAGCCTTTGTTCTGACCGGTCACTGTGCTAGTCAAATCTACAGCCTTTGTTCTGGCCGGTCACTGTGCTAGTCAAATCTACAACGTTAGTTCTGACCGGTCACTGTGCTAGTCAAACCTACAGCGGCTGTAGACAGTTAGTAAATAAAAATGAGGACTTTTTAGCGCATTTTCGAGAAGTCGAATGCGCTATTGCACCCGTTTTGTCCGTCCGTCCGTCCGTCCGTCTGTCATCACCTTTGATCTCAGCATCCATAAGTCCTAGACCCATGAGGTATATATGTATTTTGTATGTCCTGACCTGCCATTTGTGCATCAACACTCAGTTACTCGATCCGTTAAAAAACCCCGTTAAAACTACCAAAAAATATTTCGAATCGAGAGGTAACACTAGCGCAGGGAACGGCCGCCATTGCCGGAAGTCGAATACATAGTATTTCAAGCATTCAAGAGTGGTGCGAAGGCGTGCAAAAGAATTAGTTTTTTTTTTTTTTTTTGTTTGTTGACGTCATTAGAATGTGTGTAAAAGTTTAGAGAGTTTTACGTCATCATTTGTGGTGACTTGTAGTTAGATTAAAGAGAAAATAATTTTTTTAAAATGTAAAGAAATGACTTTTAAATTTAAAAAATGTCAGGTATATTCATTACACAAGAAAATTCATAAAAATATGTCTAAAATCTAAACACAATTACTGATAACTACATAATGCTGATATCTAACATAAGTACTGATACATAATACGAAAATGCGCTAACACGCCCTGAGTTCCAAAAGGGACCAGGCTTAACATGATTTTTTGTTGTTTGCTTCTTGCCGCTCTATATTATAATGTCAGGGCGGGGAAATAAGGGTACGTCACGCCAGAGAGGCGAGCGTAATCGATAAATGATACATTATACATTACCATGTTCTTGGCATTATAATTTCGATTACATTTGTTATCGTACGCGGAATCATTTTTTTGTCCCTCTTCATCCTTTGCCATACAAGTAAGGGAAATTTTTCGTCTTTATTTTTGTGTTTGTATGGACAACCAATGACAATCTTCATTGATTGGAAAGACAAGGGGATATCCCAAAAACCAACAACGCATGCGCAACAATGGAGTTTAATTGAAAGAGTAGAATGGGAGGATCTATAGATGGACGAGTGGTTCAAGAAAAAAAAAAAAATAGCCAACTAAATAAATGAAATTGAATTTTAAATTTTTGATGAAGTTTTTCTGTACGCAATATGAATGGCATGAAAGGTGTAAGGCAAAATATCAAGGGAAGTAGAAATTTAAAAGGAAAAAAAGCCCACATTAGTTAGGAATGAAAAAGGCAAGATATTGGGGCGGGGCAGAAATGGGCGGGGCATAGATGAAACTGGGAGGGGGGAAGAAAACAGGGATAGAGAAGATGTGGGGAAGAGATGGGCGGGACAGACAATGGGGCGTGGAAGAAATGGGAGGGACAGACATGGATAGGGCTAGGAAAAGATGGGCGGGACAGAGAAAGGCTGGGGGAAAAAGATGGGCGGGACGTAAAAGGGTGGGGGGAAATGGGTGGGACAGAGAAGTGGTGAGGAAGAAATGGATGTAGCAGAGATGGGACGAGGAAGAGAGTGGGATGAGATATAGGTGGGTGGGGCAAAGATAGGCGTGGAAGACATGGGCGGGCCAGAGATATAATGACAAGAGGTAGGACATCCTGTTTAGTGTTGGAAATTATCTGGTTGGTTTGTCATGAGGCGGGACACAGTGTTTAACTCCATCATATATAAGTGGACTTTAATCCAGTTTGAAATCCACCTTCAGTCCTTCATAGAACCCACTGCCGCTATCTTTAAATCCCCATAAGATCAAGAAATCCTCCACTTTTAACGTCATTAATCAGTCCAACTTTCCATCCGCCACTAAATTCTTTCATCTTTTAATCCTCAATAAAATCTACCTACTGACCCATCATTATATTTACAATAATGGCCATTATTATGACTTATAAATATTTTTTTAAGCTCTCAACTTGTAGCCATGCTATTAGTGGTTTGGGAACCTTCAGTTTGCCCATCTATTCGGCTCGCTCTAACATCAGTCACTGAATATCCTCTTTTTGATCAGGTATGGTATTTTAAGCCAATGAAACGAATATATAAAAAATATATTTTTAAAAAAATAATCAAAACCTATTTCAATCCTGAACTGTTCAATGACGTTGTTGGAAATATAGTTGTTTAATTTTTGTTGTAGGCTAATGACTTGTTTTTTTTTTGTTTTCTTTTTGTTTTTTGGAAAATGGATTGTTGGGCACCTGCAGTGACCATTGTTGGAAAATTACTTGTTGTATGTCTGTTGGTTTATCTTTGACAAAAGAAGTGTTGTATGTCTGTTGGTTTATCTTTGACAAAAGAAGTGTTGGATGTTTGTTGATCCGTCATAGGCTCGTTGTTTAGAACTTAAGTGATGGGTGTTTGCATGTTACTAGTTGGCATCTTACTTGTTGGATATTTGGAGGTTACTTGTTGACAACTTGTTGGATATTTGGAGGTTACAACTTGTTGGATATTTGGAGGTCACTCGTTGACAACTTGTTGGATATTTGGAGCTTACAACTTGTTGGATATTTGGAGTTAACTAGTTGACAACTTGTTGGATATTTGGAGCTTACAACTTGTTGGATATTTGGAGTTAACTAGTTGACAACTCTTTGGTTATTTGGAGGTCACTAGTTGACAACTTGTTGGATATTTGGAGGTCACAACTTGTTGGATATTTGGAGGTCACAACTTGTTGGATATTTGGAGGTCACAACTTGTTGCATATTTGGAGGTCACAACTTGTTGGATATTTGGAGGTCACAACTTGTTGGATATTTGGAGGTCACTAGTTGACAACTTGTTGGATATTTGGAGGTCACAACTTGTTGGATATTTGGAGGTCACAACTTGTTGCATATTTGGAGGTCACAACTTGTTGGATATTTGGAGGTCACAACTTGTTGGATATTTCGGGGTCATGCGATGGAAATGTTAACTTACATGACTTTCTTCGATTCTTTGGATTTCACCGCAGCTAAGTTTCTTAATTTTATTGTTTATTTTTATTTTCGTTTCATTTGTGTATTGTATGTTCGTTGAAAAAGGCTCTTTGCCGAAACGTTCGCTGTTTTGTTACGTCCGGTCAGGCTAACCCTCACCTTGTTTACGTCTTTTCCCTTTAACTTACATGTTGCATGTTTGTTGGTCTATAGTTGGATGTTTGTTGGCCTATTGTTGCATGCTTGTTGGCCTATAGTTTGATGTTTGTTGGCTTATAGTTGGATGTTGTTGGTGTTTTGCTTTTAATTTATTTTTGTTGTCTGTTTCAGACATTTGGGGAATGGGTAAATACAGCGTGTAGGGGTAGGAAAGGTATTGAGGCCAGTTGGTCTAAGGGGGTATAAAGGTGTAGTATGGTTAGGGCAAGTTTGTCTAACGGGTTGTAAAGGTGCATGGCGTCACTGATCTAGATCCTCTGTTATTGCATGTAGATACATGATCGTTCAGGGCAGGTCGATTCACGTCATTGGATTCCATTCATTGGCTTCAATAAAAAAAAAATTTCAACGGATGATTATATACAGCGAGGGAGCGGGGTGGGGGGTCTGGGGCACTGGTAATTACATGACGGGCAACTGTTACGAAAGAGTTGTGGGTGGGTTTCCTCATTAGTAGATAATTGTTCTGCAAAGATAAGTTATATTTCCTCATTAGTAGATAATTGTTCTGCAAAGATAAGTTATATTTCCTCATTAGTAGATAATTGTTCTGCAAAGATAAGTTATATTTCCTCATTAGTAGATAATTGTTCTGCAAAGATAAGTTATATTTCCTCATTAGTAGATAATTGTTCTGCAAAGATAAGTTATATTTCCTCATTAGTAGATAATTGTTCTGCAAAGATAAGTTATATTTCCTCATTAGTAGATAATTTTTCTACAATGACGGATACTATTTTGCAACGGTAAATAATATCTCAGTAACAACAGATTGCACTCGAGCGTGTGCTGCAAACGGCACTCAGCAGTGATCTAAAGAGCCAGGCTNGTGGGTGGGGGGGGCGGGATACAAATATTTGGTTCTATTCCGTCCATCCAACGACGTATTAATTATGGATAACTCCGACAATGATATTCGCATTCCGTCCGGTTGGGGCACCTGGTCAGGTAGCGAAGACCTCACCACTCCCCCCCCCTTTTCGTTGACCGGCCCATGTTCTGCATTGATGTAGATCTGTCATTTGATGCGTCCGTGTCTTCTTTTGTAGATATTGATTGACAGATAAGAGGACCCGGGGATCACATCGCGCGCGCCACGGGTTGTTCTCATTGGTCGGCGGCGCGGAGTGATCTACATGCAGGAAACTGCCGGCGTCAACTTTCCCCCTTCGGCCGCGGACTTCTTGTTGTGAGTCGGTCCAAGTGTAAGAACACAAAACTCTTCCTTCTATATCACACGCGCATAATGTTATCATGGTATAATAAACTCATTTACAATTGAAATGAGTTTTTGGAGATTTCTTGTAGTTCGGGGAATTAATCGAGATCAGAAAATAATTTACAATTTATTTTGAGCTAAGAATTTGCTTTTTAAATATTTAAAAAAAAAATTAAAAAAAATTACAGCATTCCCTTGTAAAATTATATGTCAAGTGTTAAGAACTAATTTAAAATGAAAATTAAAAAAAAAAAAAAATAATAATAATAAAAAAACAGACACACTATGTTCAAGTTTTAAACACTTAGATCTACCAGGTTTTTAAAGAATTCTTCCGGAGAATACTCTGTGAGATTTTTTAAAAGTTTCAATTTTTTTCGTAGAGAAGAAAGTAATATATTAATACATAAATATTTATTTGCATCTTATTCGTAGTTTTCTGTTCCTTTAAACTGTAATAGTTTTTTTTTGGGGGAAAAACACATTAAATTAATAAATATTACCGTGGTATCTACAGGACAAGCGGTAAAGTTTGTGTTTGACCACTGACCACTGCTTCCATTTGCCAATCAAGAGTACTTAGTTTGTTAGCAATGACACTTTTAATCCTAGGCTTAGGCACTAAGGTAGTGCTTCCTCCGTCTTTATACTTAATTTATCTTGGGCTTAGGCTTAGGCATACATAGGTAATTTGGCACTTTGGTACTTTGGAAGTACTTCATCTTGGGCTTAGGCTTAGGCATACTTAGGTAATTTGGCACTTTGGTACTTCGGAAGTACTTCATCTTGGGCTTAGGCATACATAGGTAATTTGGCACTTTGGTACTTTGGAAGTACTTCATCTTGGGCTTAGGCTTAGGCATACTTAGGTAATTTGGCAATTTGGTAGTTCGGAAGTACATCATCTTGGGCTTAGGCTTAGGCATACTTAGGTAATTTGGCATTTTGGTACTTTGGAAGTACTTCTCGCATCTTTAACTGCTTCCATTTTCACGTCCAACGTGTTTGCGCTACATCCCTGTTCAACGTTGCTGTCGCCCGGGATCGCAGACGTTGCGCCATCAATGTCGCTAAACAGCCGAATCTTTTAGGGCACACTTTCAACGAATACACTCTTAACATTCCACACTACTCGAATACCGTCTGTATTCGATGCCGCGAAGATTGATATGACCATTGCCCCCCCCCCCAGTTTTCCGAAACATGACGCGCTTTAAGACGCCGTAGGTCGCCATGGAGATAAGACAAAACTGATGCTACTGTTCGGTGGGTTCCTCTTTTCCTGGTCCTCCTTTGTTTTAGACAACTGCTAACGACGCCGAGCGGGCAGTTGCTCTCGTTACAAGGCGTGGGTTCAAGTTCCAATCACGTGACTCAAAGTTAAGCGCGTGATTTCTTCCCCCCACCCCCACCCCTTTCCTCGTAGCTAACAAAAGACGTCATAGGCTGATTAGCATTTAAAACTGGAGGTGTGAATAAATCACCCATTGGAGAGCTCGCCATCAGAAAGTTGATGTGAGGGGTGGGAGGGGGGCAGTTACGTCACGAGATAGGCTCACGAGTTTAGTTTGTTCACAATTAAAATGGCTCGTTGAATCTCGGATCGGGCAGGATCGAATGGCGAGGGTTTAATACTGACATTAGCAGGTCAGAGGAGCTGGACGAACAAACTTATAAAAAAACAACATCATACATCAAACAAAAAGCTCAGCGATCGAAAAACTGGACATTTATCCGAATCGCGATTGTTATTGTGTGATTATAATGATAGTGTTAATAACTTATATGATTCCTTACTGATAATAATAATAATAATAATAATAATAATGTTATTATTATAATTTTATTATTCTATTTCATTATTATTATTATTATTATTATCTATTGAGAATTTGTGACAGTCATAACTTTTTTGCAGACCATTAACAATAAAATGCAATAATTTATTAAATATAGTTTCCATTTTTCTTAAGACGTTCCCACACCTTAGATAGAAAACTAAAATGTTTATGTAATATCGGCTACACCATTCTACCAATACATAAATGTAAGATTCCTTTTTTTTTCTTTCGTAAATGTTACGAGCAGCTGTGCCTTCACCTAACAACCTATCGGGTGCAACTTACATAAAAGTGATAAAATATACATATCAATTTGTAAACTCCGCTAGCACTTTATGTAAGTGTTCTCAAACGATTTGTGTGTCTCGTATTCTGAGACCCCGGTAGCGGACCGTGCGCCATCTCAGATAGTAAGAGAGGCGAACCGACATGTAAACAAACCAGCATTACGTTGGTCACTCAATGTCCAGGGGGTCAGAGGTGAAGAGGTCAACAAGCGCGGGTTATTAGTTTCTCTGTGACTTTTATTTGTATTCAACAAGTATTGGATCTTTTGTATTTATTTAGTTATTATCATTAATTTTTTAGCAGTATTCCTTAATGGTCGTGCACAGATTTAGAACCCCTGATATTACGGATAATGTGCATCTATAGCCAAGAGGGCGTTAATTTTGTTTCGTCCACAAAGGAATCAATAAATGACATGTTCATACGTATACTTCCCCCGGCACCCTGGGTAAAAGCACAATAGCTACATAGAAATGATGAGAAGAGGGGGGATTGCTTGAGTATCGTACGTACAATAGGGCTAGACAATAGGACGACAAACAGGCCTGAACCTATACCACACCTATAAGTCACGGCCGTCTGTCACAGGAACAATTACATTATGAGACACGAGAGATAAGTAGACAAGACAGGGCTTAAGATTTGTAACAACGTTAGATGGAAACTGTATATCTCACGACATCCACCCCACACATTCCTCAGGGGCGGCACTATTCTGATCAGTGAGGGTGAGGACTGGCACCAGCACAATCACTGGCGTATAGACCCTTATAATCAACAATGTAATCGATACCGAAATCACCGATGTAATCACCCCAATAATCAACCATGTAACCATGTAATCAGCACCATTATTAACTATGTCATCACCCCAATAATCAACTATGTTACCACCACAATAATCAACTATGTAATCACCCCAATAATCAACTATGTAACCACCCCAATAATCAACTATGTAATCATCATAATAATCAACTATGTAATCACCCCAATAATCAACTATGTAATCATCATAATAATCAACTATGTAATCACCCCAATAATCAACTATGTAATCACCCCAATAATCAACTATGTAATCACCCCAATAATCAACTATGTAATCAACCCAATAATCAACTATGTAACCACCACAATAATCACGCTATATATATATCCAAAATTTCCAAGAAGCTTTGCTAGAAACTAGCATTTGGCCTTGACATTAACACAGATTGACCAACATAATTTGACCCCATTCAACAATCCCTGTTGTAATGACGATGATAACTACAATACAATCGGGACCCCCAACCCCCCGCCTCATACCCTCCCAGCCCAGCCTGGTACCTGACCCATCGTCCGAGTCCCGTCATCTCATTCATGCCAGCAGTCAACAGGCAACAACACGAATTTGGAAGTTTTGGAACACGCCAATCTAACAGACCATGACTTTTTCATGACTTCATGGCCCGAAGAAGACAAACAATGACGAATTGCCGCAGGTCCACGCTGGAAAAACTCCACACAAAAATAACAGCTACTGCCACGGCTGAATAGAACCGCGTCCACATCATTGTTAAAGATGAAAATATTTGATTGGTCTTATAAGAACGATTCCAAACCCATCAAAACACGAGGTAAAATGTTTTAGGTCTTACCTGTACCAGACGTTAAGTTCCAATCTCTATCGAACGACTTAGGGCCCAGATCTCTTGCTAACACAGATACGTAATGGCGGTAGTTTGTATATTTAAAAAAAGAAGCTACATGTATTGAAAACTAGGACCACGCTTTTGGGCCGCACATCCGGCCGAGCGAGTGAGGAAAGTTTAATCTTAAACCGCTCGAGTATATCATATCTGGCTTTTTGCTTATGGGGGGCTATCACTTTGACAGGGGCGTATCCAACAAAGCGGGGGTGGATTCACAAAGTCCCGAAATTTTGTTTTGTTGATTTGATTTCTCCCAAATGGCCCTAAGAAGAAATTGTATTTCCAGGAAAATTACTCACGGATTTCCAGTGTTCCAGAAAGAAGAGGCGTCCCCACCCCAACCCCCCACCTACAGAAACTTTTTTTTCTTTGTGGAGGAGGGTTAGTACAGAAACTTTTTTTTTCATTTTCTTCCCTTTTTGTGTTTGTGTTTTTTTTCTTCTTTCGTTGTTGTTGAAAAAGTGAAGTTCTTGTGACATACAAGTAATAAAATTTTACAAGGTAAAAATATATATTTATGCGAAATAAGAATAGTTCAATAACAGTTTAAATAAGGGTTTAAAATATAATGAATTGTTTTATTTTTTATTGGAAGGTGAGATGTATGTATTAAAGAACCCTTTTTTACAAAAAATAAGTTGATAATAAGATTAGGACATTCCCTCACTCCCTACTCCACAAAGTATGGAGAGTATAGGACATTCCCTCACTCCCTACTCCACAAAGTATGGAGAGTATAGGACATTCCCCCACTCCCTACTCCACAAAGTATGGAGAGTATAGGACATTCCCTCACTCCCTACTCCACAAAGTATGGAGACTATACACTTGTTTAAATTACATCCTCGCATCTAGACTTGTACCATAGACGAATTTATTTCAACATTATTAAAGAGACATAATTCATTATCAATATATTTTCGTTCTTTAAAAAAAAAATCATACATTTTAATCCTTGATAAATTTGAACAAAATAGGTCGTAAGTTTTATTACTGGAAGCTCAAAACCATTCGATGTCATCATTTGACCTACTCATAATCCTATGGAAAATCTGGAATCAAGCAACTTGGGTAATTTGGCACTTTGGTACTTTGGCACTTTGGTACTTGGGACAATATTAGTGACTGCTGCTTCGCCTGCCGTACGTTGTATCCTATCACAGAATTACAGAATATCATTCTTTACAGAAGACAAATGCGTCCGACGCTTATCCATGGTTTATGTTTATTCTGGAACCTGAATTAGTTTTGTTGAATGATATTATGTTGGCTGTCCTGACAGATCAAGTACAGCATTCCGTGCCCGAATAGCAGACGAGAAGGACGAGCATTTGTGTTTGTTTGTTCTTGCATACGGCACACGAAAAGCGTTTTTTGTCATCATGTCTCTCTGAGGGTTGTATAAGACAATCTGAGGGTTGTATAAGACATTCTGAGGGTTGTATAAGACATTCTGAGGGTTGTATAAGACAATCTTTGTGTTGTATTTCTTTGTTATATTCAATCGCCTTGCGTATTATTTCTGCTTTTCTATTTGTTCTTATACCGTCTGTTTATAGGTTGAACTATTTAACTCATGTTATTTTTGTCAATCTTGAAGACTCTCCAGTAATACACCATCTGTCAACTCTTTCTTTGAATGTCTTCTAGTTTATCCCCAGGGTTTCACAGATAGCTTGACTTGTATTATTTAACCTTATTAATATTTTTTTAATGTAATTAAAATTATTCCAGAATACTTGTTTTAGTGTGTAGCCCTTCCAAAGATTTACTTTAGAAATCTCAGAAGCTAAAGTCTCTAAACTAGACACTTGTTAGAAGTGATGTTAAAACAACCGTTTTCCATTGTGCTAATTATTTGGTCAAAGAATAAAAAGATCACAGCAGTTCACGCCCTGAAGCCCCGTGCTTAAGACTTAACACATATTGTTTCCTATGTGTGTTTAAACATTGTAATAAAAAAATTACAATATTCAGTGTTATAGAAATATTCTAATACCTCCGACACCATTAAATTTTTTTAAACCACTTTTTTAAACGTATTATTTTTGTTGAACACTCATGGACCTAAGAACTAGACAGAAATATTTGATAGCAGTTACAAGGTCAACCAATGACAGCTCGTCTGTCCAGTGAGTTATAAAAGATTCACGTTGTCCGATACTGACCATTGTAAACAGTTGTCTGACCAACTAGCTGCAGCCATGATGAAATAGATACCCAGGTATAGAGAGGGGCACAGGTATAGAGAGGGACACAGGTATAGAGAGGTACACAGGTATAGAGAGGTACACAGGTATAGAGAGGTACACAGGTATAGAGAGGTACACAGGTATAGAGAGTTACACAGGTATAGAGAGGTACACAGGTATAGAGAGGGACACATGTGATCGCCCTAGCTCTTGACAAGGTGATAAAACCTACTGATAAATTACCCAGAGTAACAAAAAAATCAAGTAAAACAGGGGAGGGTTTCGGGTTTGTACAGGAGATATGTGTACGTGGGGGGGGGGGGGGGGGGGGGGGAGAGGAGGTTGGTGGCTTCTATCTACTCTGTAGATTGATAAACTCTCTCCAAACAAGAGTTAGACCAAATACATGGGGCAAATCTTTGGGAAGTAAAGTGGGCAGGGGCGGATTGGAGGGAGGGGCATAGTGACATAGACTGCTACAATACAAGGGAACATGATACAGGTGACTACAATACAAGGGAACATGATACAGGTGACTACAATACAAGGGAACATGATACAGGTGACTACAATACAAGGGGAACATGATACAGGTGACTACAATACAAAGGAACATGATACAAGGGACTACAATACAAGGGAACATGATACAGGTGACTACAATACAAGGGAACATGATACAGGTGACTACAATACAAGGGAACATGATACAAGTGACTACAATACAAGGGAACATGATACAGGTGACTACAATACAAGGGAACATGATACAGGTGACTACAAGGGTAACATGATACAGGTGACTATAATAGGAAAAATTAGAATGACTTTAAAAATGACACCGTAACATACTTTAAGAATTAGAGAATAGCAGTTGAAAAGAAGAAATAAATAATAAATATAAAGTTTGGACTAGAGCGTCGTTTGCATAGAGATTATGATGACACAAAGAGGTCAATAGCGTAGAGATAATCATGCAGAATGAGGTCATCAGTTTTGCCACCAAGAAGTCTATAAATTGACTTACTAAAAAGTTGCATTTCAACATAATCTGACCTTGAACTTCGTGGTTTAAGAAAATGAAAAATCCGTTATGAAAACGTGTCATCAAAAAACCGATCTTTATTTTTATCTGATATATGTACAAAAAGCGTAAAACATCCCAAGATAGAATGCGATACATGCGCTGGAACCTCCTACTAGCTCCGCCCCTGGCAATAAACCCTAAAGAAAGGACTCAAGAGTTAGATATGAAGGAAAATGTTAAGTGTTGTTTCAAACCGTAGCGTTCATTGATAGCACAGGAAATAGTATATACACACCGTTGGTTGTTTTTTTTGGCAAGTGGCGGGGCGGGATCAGGTGTGTGTGTGAGGTGGGGGGGGTAGTCACGGCAGGTGAGATCGAAGCACCGTTGCGGTGGTGACACCAGGTAAAACCTTTTTTTTTTTTTTTGTTTGTCAAGTCTGGCGATTCTATCGAGCTTCTGGAAACGTCTTATCCACATTGAGTTCTCTAACGGAAAGGTGTGACGTGTGTTTCTCCCTGCCCCCCCAACCCCCACAGTTTTTATATTTATTTTAATCTCAGCATATTGTAGGCCACGTACAGGTGTAAGCTATTGAGCTGGTCGAAGCCATGGCAATGAGAAAAAGCCTTTCATGGTTCAGCTGAGACGGCGCTGGCTTCTTCGGTGACCCCAAACATAACGGTAACAGCTATAATCTAAGACATAGAAATCTATCTGATACAGGAAACCGCGAACTCTCTCCCTCTCTTTTAAAAGTTTTTTTTTTTTGGGGCCCCTTTCACTGCAAAGTAATACAAAAATAAACGGAAAGATATTGAAAGTGACGCTTACAATTTTCCTAAACTGTAGAAAAGTTAAAAGTGCCGTGTAGTCCCTGGGGGACTCGAGTGACGCCATAGAAATAAACAGGTGACAGAACATTGGTGACGCAAATTTTATGTATTTTAAAATTTATTTTAAAGAGAAGAACTTTAAATTCCGCCGATGAAATGAAGAAACAAACAAAAAAGGTCATTCCCCATTTTAAAATGCTGATATCAACAGCTGATATCAAACTTTGACCAAAAAACAAAGTCAATAAGACAATTTTAAAAGTGTGATAAAGTCGAAACCGCAAACTCTTGCACACACAAAAAATAATTACATAAATAATTTAAATAATAAAGGCTGAAAGAAAATAACGAAAAGAACAACTCCGTTACGAAAGTAAGAATGCGAAGAATCTCATCAAAGGTAAAACATTTTTTTTACCTGTAGTCCACCTGCACAGAATTCGGAATGCTCACCTCGCCACGAGAATTTGAAACAAATCAAGAAACTCAAAGAACTTACCTCCGCTGATCCGCGCATGCTTCATCCCGTGACTAGAAACGCTTCCGAGCGTTTGATGGCAAGCTCTAAAACGGCACTGGAACCGTACAAGCGGCGGCCTCCGCCAAGTCCAACAAAGGAGGAAGGAGAAGAAGTAGAAGAGAAAGAGTAAAAAAAAAAAAGGTATCGAATCGATCCATTCAGCCCCACCACGGGTTGGGCGACATCCCCTGCCACTGGCCTACTACTACCACTGTAATGTTCCGATACAACACAAACTCTAGCAGATTCGTCCCCCGGACTGCGCTGGTTCGGCCCGTTACGATTAGGGCGATGTACATCCAGCTGTTTTATGGGGGTTCGGGGGTGGGTGNGGACTCACCAAAAACCGTTTCTGGATTTGGGTTCCGTGTTTTCATAAGGACTTTTATAAATTAATATTTTCTTTCTCCATTTTTTTAAAAAAAAGATAGTTTATGATTGTGTGTCTGGTGGGGGGGGGGGCGATATTTGAGTAAAATCGAGATTATCAGTAGGCGGGACTAGCTGGTGGGGGGGGGGGTAGGTCATTTGGCGGCGTTGTTCCTGGGGAGACGGCGAAGTAACAAGAAAAAAAAACAACAGCTCCTAATTCCCAATGTATTTTGTACCACGTCCTGTAACGGCCGACTCACAGCCTTGACCAATGCTGTCCTGCGAGTGACGTGTACGTCACATGATCTCGTCGTCATACCTGGAACTCCTGGAAATTAATTTAGCAATGTGTTTTTTGGTTGATTGTAAAGTATGAAACGAATGTCTCAGAACTTCAAACGTTGAATTTTTGAACTTGTGAATATATTTTTTTTTACAACCGGGACCACCGGCCCCACTTTATGGTACTGTTTGGACCACCGGCCCCACTTTATGGTACTGTTTGAACCACTGGTCCCACTTTATGGTACTGTTTGAGCCACCGGCCACACTTTATGGTACTGTTTGAACCACCGGCCCCACTTTATGGTACTGTTTGAACCACCGGCCCCACTTTATGATACTGTTTAATTATGGCACCGTTTAGCTGAGGCAAAGTTCAGCTGAGGCAAAGTTTAGCCATCGCACTGTTTATTTTGGGGTCAGTTCAGCTGAGGAAAAGTTTAGCCATCGTACTGTTTATTTTGGGGTCAGTTCAGCTGAGGAAAAGTTTAGCCATCGCACTGTTTATTTTGGGGTCAGTTCAGCTGCGGAGGCATTACATTTCTGAATGATTTACCTGCGGTACTGTTTAGCTGTGGCAGTTTCTAGCTGCAATGTGGCCGTTTTCTTGTTTTAGCCACATTAATATTTAACTTCGAAACTTTTTACCTGCAGCAATCTTTAGCTTCAGGAATTTGTTTTAGCTGTGTCACCGTTTAGCATCATTGTGTCCCGCGAATCAAAACCCTTGTGAAACAAAACAAAACAAAAAAATAATGGCTAACCCGAACAGGGAGGAAATACCTGGCCATCGATTGAACAATGATTGATTGTATAACAATCACATCGAAATATCGATACTCTGTTCAAGCACCTGTATTGATCTCGATACAATCGCCGGGAGATTGGTAGGGTGAAGGGCTACAAAGGCAATCTCTTTGTCACGGCAGCGCATTACAGAGCAGTCACAATAACAGAGTCAAGACGGTATGTTGGTGGGTTGAATTATTGATGGGTGCAGATACCAGGGGTCAGCAAAGCCTGGTGATAGAGGGAACACTGGGCGAGTTTGTTGAGGAGTCAGTAGGAGAGTCGATTGTGGTGACAGTTGTCATATTGAGGTGACAGTTGTCACATTGAGGTGAGAGTTGTCATATTGAGGTGACAGTTGTCATATCGGGGTGAAAGTTGTCAAATTGAGGTAAAAGTTGTCATATAGAGGTGACAGTTGTCAACCAGATGCCTTAAAGTGTCGACCTAGTCCATCACAACTAACTTGAAGTCCGAGTTAAAACAAGTCGTAGTTTCAAAGACCCGGCAATGCATGAAATGTAGTGTCAGCATTGTGGCAGTACAAACATCTGGTTCATACTGACATCCGGGTTCTTGTTGACATCTGGTTCTGGTGGCATCCATCTTGTTCTGATGGACAGGTTGCTCATAGTGACATCTGGTGACATATAGAGTGCATAATATCATATCGTTGGACAGATCGATCGAATGACAGCGTGTCATATAACAAAGACATTTCGATTGTATGATATTGTTTTGATCATATTTTATTTTGTCTGTGTCACTGGTTTCATATGTCTATCTTCAGACAATTTATGACCATAAAATCCAAATACTATCTGTCCGAATTTGCCCAGCAATGTTCCCTTTAAGCTGCGTGGCTGTGCGGCTGCGCAGATATCTGACCGACGCCACGCAGCAGTTTAGAATTACCGCGCAGCAAATTTGTAAACTATAAAACAAAAAACAAAATGGATACAGTGAAACTTTGCACACGGACTTACGAACCTTAGAGGGAACATTGCGCCCCCCCCCCTGTTACACCACAGAAAAGGCAAAGGGGCCAGAGTTGTTGATGTGATAAGACAAATTGGGCCCACAAGAGGATGCCAAACACGAACAATATGAGAACCCTGTGAGAGTGGCGCAGGTATATATATACCAGGGTGACCCGTCAAAACGGCCCCTGACAAAACGGCCCCGACAAAACGGCCCCGACAAAACGGCCCCGGTCAAAACGGCCCCGG
>MUZC01001063.1:0-50631 GCA_002072015.1 Radix auricularia
GTCAGTCAGTGAGTGAGGGCTTTCCCTTTTATTAGTATAGATAAATTATGAATAATAAAAAAACATTAAAAATATAACACAATACACAAAACACAAAAAGCACAAAAACCAATGTAGTTTATCACGGAACTCGCTGAAAGCAACCTGATCAGACAACAAGATGGATTTCAGGCGGCTGGGTATAGAGTTGAGCACATTTAATGATCATGAAGTGTTTCATCATGTTATAATACACTCCACAATTATTTACTGTGAATTGCCTTTTACAAAGAAAATCCATTACGATAGAAGCCGAAAAAAGCCATCACATACTGGAAAGACATGTCTGACTTCCCAGAGTTTTGTATCCCATCGGGTACCCTTGGCGGGTTTAGCCGAAAATGTGAGACCATTTCAATGAGTGTTGCTGCTATCCACGTTTCTCAGAGCCCCCGGGTATGAGCTGTATGTTTAGTGGGATAAATATATTTCAATTGTTTGGTTTTTTTTAATGTTAAATGTACAATTAAGTTTTCCCAATTGTAAACATAATATTAATTTAATACATGTTTAAATAATAAAACACGGATTGATAAAAACACCATAGATTTTATTAACGTTTGCTTTTCGTGAATCTGAAACATTTAGTCGAACCTGTGTGATACAGAAAAGAAATTACTCTGTAATTTTATGTACAGAGTATAATCAATCAAGATTAATTATCGCACATACAAAATATTTTCTGCAAGAGCAGATGTCTTTGTTTTACGTCTCTAAATATAAACTCATCATAGAACTTTAAGGCATGTTTTGTACTTTTGTGCTTTTCCCTTTCAGAACCAGAAAGAAAAATATGCAATCTTAATGACGAAATTCAGGTTCTAAAATTATGACAAATCCGGAAGGACCAAGTATTAACTGCTTTTCTTTAAATATCGTAATTTGTATTCGATTTGTTATCGATGATGGATATGATACTTTGTTAATTTCCATGTCACTATTTTTGTTGAAATTTTCTAGTAACACTTGCCGCATCTGTTGATTTGGTCTTTGCTCGTCCAATCACTCACTTTATCACTGAATATCGCTAAATATTTGACTCACGACATATTGGTTATCGAGTTTCACAAAACGAACGTTTCTATAAACTAACTGTTTACTTATTTGATTGTTCAACACCTCTGTGGATGGTCTTGTTTAAAAAAAAACAACATAATTTCATTCGTTTAGTTATTCATGCCTACAGTTTCATCAAAAATGTTTTCACTATTCTTACGAGAATTTAATGGTTTACTTTACAAGCATTTAGCAATGATTCATGCGATTTATGTTAATATAGACCTGCTACACTTCCATTTACATTGTATCCCATTTATTTACTTTACACTGAATCATCACGCCATTAATAGGGGTGAAAAAGAAATCAAGCATACAGCAAGCATTCAAAATATTAGAAGTCATAGATCTATATAAAATGAAGTATAACACATTTTCTAAAAGCTAATAAGCTAATAGTTTCTAATATTGCAAAAGTAGTGCTATATCTGGCTCGGGCGTAAATATACACATATGGAATTTTTTAAAACAATTATTGAAAGTATAATTTGAAATTGTTATGTGTTGACTGCCAGATTTCTATACTGTCAAAAGAATGAATTGAAAAAGAGCAGGGATCTTGGATATAAGATCTGACCGCATCATTTATTTCAAATACAAACATGCGATGGCAATCACATCACACTATTCCTGTAATATCCAGAAATCATTTTACCACTTCAGAAAATATTAGCTATGCGTCTCTTCCGACTCACTTGTCTAATGATCTCTCAGACATCTAGGCTACAGATAGAAAGTAAATTATGTAAATACCTATAAAATGTCATTTAGATAAAGTTATTCACAATAGACAGATAGGAGAGAAAAAATATTTTCAAATAGGGGAAATATTTTATGTACGCCTATTATACAGAAAATATGCTTTAAATGTTTAATAGACTAACGGAAGAGGTCATTGGTTCTAGGCTTAAACAAAATTAAACTTAAAGAAATCACATTTTTAAAAATTATAGACGGTCGTTTTTTATAACCCCTAAAGAAATTGATGGACTTGACATCTCTTTTACTAGAATAAAATATATCAAGCTTGTTTTTTTTTAAAAATTATGATTAAACAATATATTTCTTTACGAGCTTCTTCTATGCCACAATTTTCAGGGCTCGTATTATTTTTTTTAGACTTACAAGGCGTGTTGATATAAACTTGATTGTTGTCAAAAGCAGAGAAAGTTACAATTTTGAAAAAAAAAGTTGATACTCAAGTTTTACGGGGAATAATTCCTGCAGTCTTCATAAAGTTAAGGAATGTGTCGCAAAAAGAGTGCATGTATTAACAAACGTTGTGGGAAACACACGAATTTATTTGGTAATAACGTTAGTCAAAATAAAAAAGTAGTTCTGAATGCAGCAAATGAACATCTTTATATAAAGATTTAACTCGTATTTTCGAGCCCTCCGTTCCAAATTAGAAATATGTATCTGCAAACGTTATTCAATCGAGTTATTCCTAAACAAAGGTGTTTTTAAATTACTTATATTAGCTTCACCGACATCTCTCTCTGTCATGGGTTCGCGCTAAGGTAAAAAAAAAAAAAGTAAAATAAGACCAATTTCCCGTGATGCGACAGAGCTGAAATTGTGCACATAGAGTCGTGTCACCTAACAATGCATTGTACCAAAATTTAAGGTCGATCAAATGTACCGCAATTAAATAAATGCATTTTTAGTTTATCTCTGTATAACTCAATGTATCCTTCTGCTATTGCTTACATTCACGCGTCACTGAATTCACTCCAGCCATCCACGACCACATCTTCGTGTTTACGCAAGGTAGTTCAGTCGCGTTCAGTATGTATATACTTGTTGGGCGATGGGTATTATATTGCTTCGCAGTCGTTAGGGCGGAAAACACAAGTAAAAAATGATACAGTTCCCGTGATGAAATTTTGCACTTAGACTCGTGTCACCTAACAATGCATCGTATCAAACGTTCAGATCGATCGAATGTATTGATTTAAATTAATTAATTTTTAGTTTATCTCTGTATAATTATATGTAGCGCCTGTTTTGTTTACATTTACGCCGAATTAAGCCAAGTGACCATACCTACTCCCCCCCAAACACCTTTTACATCAAGGGGAGATCAGTCGGTTTCAGTCTGTGAATGTGTATGTGTTTTTTCTTTACACCGTGTACCTTATAACTAGCATCAGTAAGTTGATAAGCGGCACTCTTTTTCAAGGCGCATTCTTTGCGGTTGTTTTTGTCAAGATGCTTGTACATTTAACAGTGCTGAAAATTCATATTCCAATTTTAGTTCTTATAACTTGTTGGACTTTATGCTCATTAGAAGCTATTCGATAACGCAAATAATTTTTCTCTTGTCTTATCTCTCCCACACGATTACTTGCTACTCTTGATATATCATAAAATAATTCATTTATTTAAAAATGTATTGCCCCCATTTCAGTGAAGATTTAGAACTTAATTAATGTGTCGACCGTGAGCGAAGTTAATATTAAGCATGATAGAAATAAGCTTCTAAATTTTACTGTTTCTCTTGTTAATACGTACAGATGGGCAACTGCAACATATAATTTATTTTGAGTTTAGATTTTTACCAGTAATATTAACGCATTGAGTTTCAGCCTACCCGATTCGTATTCTGCCGTTAGAAAATTATCTTCTCCATTTAAAAACAGAAAAAAAAGGGAAAATTTTTCATGTTCCAAAAAAAATTATATATATATATTTAAATTAGGAAGGGAGCTGTGTGTGGCGGGTTTGCCAGAGAGAAGGATTTTCGAATAAACCCCATTTAAAGCACTATAATGAAAACATTGCAAATCCCAATTATTATGTATTTTTAGCTTATCTCTAATAAATACTGCAATATAAGGGCAAAGTTGCTGAAACACTGAGGCTTAACATTTCTTTATACTTGTTGGTATAGCCGAAAAATTACTTTGATATAATCATTTTGTTCCAAAGACAATTAGTTGTTACCGAAATGTAATAATTACATGACCTTCTTTCTTTGTAAAGGTCATTTATGAAAGTTCCTTCGATTCCATTGGATTACGCAAGTAATTTATCTCTTTCTGTCTTTTAGATCAATCGGATTCATTCAGAATCGGGATTGACTCTATTCGGCATCCTTCCGTCTCGCGAGACGATGATGCATCACCGTTGGGTTGGGTTGAATTTTCTCGAGTGGCTGTGCATTCCTATCCTTGAGTGACAGTCTTTGCCACAGCTTTTACATACGAGTTCTCAGCTTCCAAATGTTTTGCTTTTCTCCAAACTCTTCTGTCTGCAGCCTCCTCCATTCTTCGCTCCTCGGCTACTATGACGCCCTCTTTGACATCTGTGCATCACGTAGATCGGTCTTCTGCCTTACACTACCAGTCACTTGTATGTATTTTGGCTGCTTTCATGTCCCTTTGACAGACATCTTTTTATCAACAGCGACCTGTTTTCCTCTTTCCTAAAGCAATTTTACCATATAGGAGGTCTTTTGGGATGCGGCCGTGGCTCATTCTTTTAACATGTCCTAGCCATCTCAGTCGTCTTTCACTAAGAATTGAGAACATGCTTTGGGTATTGGAATGCATTAGGACCTCAATATTAGGCACTTTGTATTGCCATTTAATACCAAAGGTCCGACGCAGGCATACAAATGGAAGCTATTAAGCTTGCGCTCTTGGGATGTATAAGTGGTCCATGTCTTGCTCCCATATAGTAGTGTACTGATGACACATACTCGATTGACAACCAGTTAGGTTTTCTCCGTTAGCTTTTTTTTTTGCCAGACCCGCTTATTTAGTTAAGCCATTGTGGCATCTTCCTTGCCAATTCTGCTGTTCTTTTCTTTTTCCATGGACGGTGTATTGGAGACCTTGGACCCCAAATAGGTGAAGCTGTCCACAACCTCCAAGTTTTCATTATCGATATTTATAGTAGAAGGAAGTCGAGTGTCTTGGGCCATGATGTTTGTCTTTTTAAAGCTGATTTGCAGACCAAATACTTTGCAGGCATTGGATAAGCTTGACACGAGTTGTTGCAAACCAGTTTCTGTGTGTCCTGTAAGTGCCGCATCATCCGTAAATAGAAGCTCACGAATTGGGACATCTGTCATTTTGGTCTTGGCTCGGAGGCGGGCAGTGTTGAAAAGTCCTCCATCCGCTCTGGTGTTTAACCAGATTCCCTCACTGCTATCCTTGAATGCGTATCGAAGAAGTACAGAAAAGAATATTGCGAACAGTGTTGGTGCGAGTACACAAAATTGTTTAACTCCTCTGCTATCTGGAAAGGCTTCTGACTTACTTACATCGAACTGCACTGTGCCCTGCATATTTTCATAGAACTGTCTGATGATGGCAAGTAGGTGAGAGGGTCAGCCGATTTTTGCCAGCATTTAAAATAGCCCGTTGCGACTGACGAAATCGAATGCATTTGTAAGGTCCACAAAGGCAATGAATAGTGGTATCCGCACTGAGATTCTGTATAGGCATGTAATGCTAGGCTCTGTAAACCATTTAGTGTGACATGGGCTAATACCTTTCCCACAAGAAGATACTTCATGTATAATATCCTTTCATTTGAATAAAGTATTGTTCACACAAAAGCCTTGTGAGCATCACAATTCCAGAAGACTCTGCCCATTTTCCTTTATCTTTCCTCTTCCTAAAGAGTCCAAGGCATGTGGGCCAGGCTTTGTGGTCACTCCCCACTCTAGCATTGAAATCTTTTAGTTGATAGTTTGCCTCGTCTTAGTGAATGCTTGCTATTGACTGGTCTAACGCTCCATAGAACTGGTCCTTCTCTTCCGGAGTTGAATAGAGAGTTGGGGCATATACATAACCTTTTTTTTTCAAGTTTTCTGAGTCTCAGAGTGATGATCCTCTCCGTGCCTCATGACGGGGTTCAATGGATGGTAGAAGCGTGTTCTTAACATCGAAACCTACACCATGCTGGGTAGGTTCACCCTTTGGTCTGCCTTGCCAGAAGAAGGTGAAATCGGCCTCTTTGAGTGAACAGTTGTTTGGGAGCCTGGTCTCCTTTTAAGTTCTCTAACGAGACACATAGTCCTCATGTCCAGCTAACAATTCGAACAGCTGGTGTCTTTTTTTTCATTTTTGTATTTCTTGGTGCAAGGCTTAGTGGCCCACTTGTTGAGTGTTACTCTAATCTCCACACACCCAGTGGAGAAGTCAGGAAATAATGGGATAGCACCTATCTGACTGGGGACTGACCAGTTTGAGGCGGGTGATAGCTGTTCATTGAGACATTGGTAGTCTCTCCCACCGTCAGTTGAGCTTTGGCTTTTAACCGGTAACTGCTGCTCCCGTGTTTTGTCGACACTTTGCGGCGACGCTGGAGTGCTTTCTCCAGAGGTGATGCAAGCCTGGGAGAATTATGGAGAATTAGCTGCTGCCCATACAGCATATCCCCCTCTCCACGTCAATGGTGTAACCAAGGGAACGACATGCGTCGATGGCAGCATGGCTGCCATTGGCGTTGCAAGAGCTGCCAGTATGTACATAGGTCTTATGTATAGACCACCTGTTGGTGCTCCAATTCCTAATTTTCTGTCATAGTTTACTTCCTTAGCCTTTCTCGGAGAGTGGGTATAGCCGCAATCCAGCGGAGGATTTGTTGTCCAATTGTCCTTCTCCTAGATGAAATACAAGCCAATGTTTTTAACGAGCATCATCTACCCGTAGGGGTGCCAGTACCAGGATTCGAACCCGTGACTGATCTTTATTATTTTTGCCGCAGCACCCCTATCACTATCACTTTGACCACCGTGTCCACCTAATTGTAATAAATAGATAGAAAAATAAAGTAATTATCTTATCTCCCTTCAAATGTAAAGTTCCTCTATTCAAAAGCCCATAACACCACAAATACATTTTTAAAAATCCAAACCAAAGTATTTTACAAACTTTTTTTTTGATAATATCAGTATGAAATTATATACATCTATCAGACTTAGATACATCTATGCAGAACAATCTTATCTTGAAAATGTATCAGGTTTGATTATCTGAGATTTATTTCATTCATCAGTATATACTTATCTTGACTCTACAGTAAAGTTATTACTAGTGAATATATATTTCCATTATCGTTGAAGCTTGTTAATCTAATTCTCTTATCTTATAGTCAATAAGATGCAGGTGCTTCTAGTGTTTCTAGCGGGGGTGAATCAATGATGTCCAAATACGGGTAAGGAAGCGGAAGATCGTGTTGGTGATCAGCAGTTCATGTTCACCGTTGCCGTTGAAGTGGCCCAATTCTTGATGTCCAAGGAATCCTTCTCAGGCAGTGTTGTTTTTGCCAACTCTTGCGTTTAAGTCGCCTAGTTAGATTAGTTTGTCCGCCTTTGGAACGGCGGCAATGAGGGTGTCAAGGTTGTTCTTGAAACTTTGTCTTCACCTCATCTGGGTTGGTCATTGTTGGGGTGTAGGCACTGATGGTTGTTAGATAATTTTTCAGTTACACAGGTCGGTGTAGTAAAGGCATTTTGTTTGCCTTTAAGTTGAATACAATGCTTTTTTTAAAAAAAATATTTAAAATTATTGCTCAACACTGGAAGTATCTCAACAGCTTGATTGCTAATGTTGTAAATGTATTTTCTTTGATTTATATTTAGATACTTTCCTGTAATAAAATGTTTAAATAACATGTCAGCTGTCACTAACTTCAAGCTTATGAATCACATGATCAAACAATCGGTTTAAATGTTCACCCAAGCATCGTGATTTACGTGGATACATGTCTCTATGTAAAACTGAAGACTTCTATGCTAGTTTGAATTCATTTTGTTCATCTATAATACGATTAACTTGGCATCGCACTACTGGTTAAATAATACTGATGCATACTCCTTGTATCCACAGTTCCTCCTTTATTGTTTTTGTTAGCATTTCTGATGAATGCTTGTAGTGTCGAAATTCGAATTTTCATTTTCAATTTCAACACTTCTTCATATATTTTAAGGCCATAAATCGATAGCATTTTGGTTTAAAAAATGCATATGTTAATTTCAAGCAGAACATTTTTGTTTAAATTTTAAAAACTATTTTTGTAATGAACTATCTTCTCTTTAGTAAAAGTCTTGTGTAATCAACCTTCTTTATATTTAAATATTGACTTAAGATTACATTTTAAATTATTTATTTATTTTGTTTTTTTTTAAATAATATACAATTTACTTTGCTGTATTCGTCCTCGGAAAAAGTTAGCATTGATAAACAATTAAAAGACTTGTATTTTCCATCTATACCAAGAACAATATCTTTTTTATCGTACTAGACAACGGTTAATGTGAATAGGGAAATTTGCAGTCGGTAGCTCCTCATCCTAACCAGGATAGTTATCGTCTCCAAATTTTGTAGATACATACAAAATTACACCAACAAAAAATGGTATGTGTTCAAGCTATATATTTTTTTATTTTCCCAATTGAGATGATATGTTTCGAATCGATTCCAATTGATCTAATTTTCTATAATAAATTTTTCTTTTGATCATATGTTATCCATATTCCTTGCAGAATTTTAGTAATATACGGAATTCATGTAAATATTGTTAGCATCTGCACTTAAACCACCTTTGAAAAACTTGTTTCAATGAAAAAGAATAATGTCACGAGTTGTCTATCTAAAATTTGTAGTTAAATATATCTAAAACCTTTATTTTTGTTTCCCATAACCTCGCGTGGTCGTAGGGGTGTCTAATGCTTCCAATTGGAATTTTCTCGGTGCTTGGTAGACCTTGGAGGCGTCCATCTCCTGTCCAGGTCTGCGGAGAAATTTTTATCATTAGTCATTCATCAACGTTTTGATTGCTGCTGTAGATGTGGGCTAGATTCCACGCCTCTCAAATTGTGACGCGAGCGCAGTATTGACTTTGCTAACCAGCAGCAATCTGAAATTAAGCTCACGTACAACTATTTAAGTTTCCGTTTTTTTTTGTAGGTCAACTCAATTCAATTTCAAGATTTTAAAAATAAATCAAGGACATAGACGTGCGAAAGGTTGAAAAAAAAAGGGGGGAGGGTACCTAATTGACAGCTTTTTATACGTTTAATTCTCACACATTTAGAAATTGTGTAATTTCTTTACTTTTTTTTTCTCTAAAACTCAACTATAGCCTCAGAATTCTAAATCAGGTAATTGATATTCAAAATTTTAATTAAAATTTTAACATAAAAACTGAACTAGGAGTTAGATATCGTGTTACATATATAAAATTAAATGGAAAAGACGTAAACAAGGTAAGGGTTAGCCTGACCGGACGTAAAAAAACAGTGAACGACTTTTTACCACGCACCCGTGATACCAACCACAGGAGCAAGCTGGTTCTTACTAATCATCCACACAACATCAAAGCCAAAGAAATATTCATGAAGAACCGAGCTATCCTCCTTGCGGACCCTGAGACAAACAACATATTCTCCACCCCACCCCTAATTGTATTTAGGAGGGACAGAAACCTACGTGATCTTCTGGTTCGCACTCGCCTCTTCACATCACCCAACCACCTGGGTACTATACCATGCGGCCGACTTCGGTGTAAGACATGTCCTTTTGTTGTGCAGGCCGAACAGATAAACATCCCTAAGGGGCTATTTATGATTAAGGATGGTTTCACCTGCGCTAGCGGCAACGTTGTCTACACCATTGTGTGTAAATGCTGTCCTTTGAAATACAAAGGAGAGACGGGACGATATTTGTTGTGCCGAATGTCTAAACATATTAGGGCGATTACACAAGATAAACAGTGTCCCGTCTCCCGTCACTTCAATGGACGCGACCACATGGGTGTCAAAGACCTGGCAGTCACTGCTATTGTCTCGTACACAAACACACCCACGAGAGTCCAGATTGAAAACAGATTAATAGAAAATCACGGTACACTCGCACCACATGGTATGAATATTGTCTTTTCTTTGACCACCTAGGCGGTTACCCCGCCCACTCTCTGCTTTCCTATATAAATTCGCTCTGTCATCTCTCAGTTTCACTTTTTTGGTTACTTTGGATTTCACCGCAGCTAAGTTCCTTCATTTTTTATTTTTATGTTCGTTTTATTTGTGTCTTGTATGTTCGTTAATAAAGGCTCTTTGCCGAAACGTTCGCTGTTTTGTTACGTCCGGTCAGGCTAACCCTTACCTTGCTTACGTCTTTTCCATTTAATTTTGTATAAGCCTGATTGCAGTCCTACCCCTCATTTTGTTTACATATATAACGAGTTCCCGTGAAAGTGCCTATTGCAAGAAGAAAACTTTAAGTTGAAATAGGCGTTGAAGGAATCTACAGTACGTCACCGTAATATATACAGTATTAGTACTTTCTATTTTTCTAAGTAAGCTTTACCAGGAACTGATTAATATAATTGACAATAAAATTTTTGAAGATGAAAATTGAATTACCTTTTTTTTTACAAAAAGAACTACGTCCACTAAAACCGTGCACCTTATTACATGTCAGAAAAATTGCCTTGCTTCAGAAACGTACTTTCATGTTAACTACATCAACATACTTAATAGTATTGTCAATTTTTAATGATATACATTACAAAAGCTCCTTCGATACAGAAGAGTTTTGCATCTCGTGTTCTTTAATTCGAACGCACAATGTCAGCAGGCCTGTTACCGAGTAAAGCAGAATTCACAGGCTAAGAGAGTATTGTGTTGTATAGTGCCCAACCACCTTGATATACTCAAACTAATCTCAGGTACAAATGAGACCTGCTGTGACTCCGAAATATTTCTGATCCACGGGAACAAATCACTAAATTCACAGAGACTCCAACATGCAAATCTCTGTAAGCCAACAGTGTGCATATGCTCTTCGACCACCATGCACTATTTTTCAGCGGTCTTCTGCAACACTATTGAAATACAAGAAACACAACTAAGATAAATATGGAATAATACAGATGAGATGCAAGGAACACTATATGTGTTTGAAAAATAATATTGATTCTTTTTTTAGTTCTGATTGTTGCTGTCTTAGAAAATATTTTTTGCACTGCCTAATGTTTAGATGTTATTATTGCATCTAATTCAAATTTTAACATAACAAGTTTTTTGTTATGCACTGTAAAGTGTATTTTAACACTAAAATTACCAACTGAGTAATAATTGTTCCAATAGTTGTTTAAATAGTCGTACTCTTCGCTATATAATAGCCCATTAATGAATTTCTCGCTAAGTTTGAACAATTTCACATAAGACTTAAAACGTGCAATCTTACTGCTTTATTACCTATAAACAACAGAGATAACAGAGATAACACAATAAATTACCATGCACATATACGTAAATGTATGTTATTTTCTCTTATTGGCTATCGTCTTATATAACTAATGTATAATATATATATATTTTCACCCATACATGATTCACCATATAGTGCACGTCCTACTTTGATTAGTTTTAACAATTTTACGTTTATTGTGTAAAACATCAAGTATATTCAAATGAAACATAATGAAACTATAAATGATATGATAAGAAACCTTGGGATCCTCTTGGGAAATGTATCCGTGGATGCTAAATTTTTTTGTTTTTAATTTTACAATTGTAAATAGAAAAAAATTGGATATTTTCTTCTGAAAACGGAATTATCAATAAATTAATCAATATACAGTTATTATATATATAGACATAGTACTTTTGAGCACAATGAACTCTTAATAGCGACATTTTGCTAAACTGAAAATGAATGTCATCTTGTACCTTAAACAAAATTCTGAGGGGCAACGAACAAACAATTTAAAAGACGCACTATTTAAACATATGCAATTTGGCGAATCTGATACTCTATAAACTTTAAATGAAATTACAAAGAATTTCTGAGGTTTATAAACTCTTGCGCCGAGAATAATAATATAATAATGTTCTTTTCTTTATGTCTACTTTTTAATGGGGGTATCATTCGATGACATTTTATTTATCTTAACTGATTAAAAATATGTTTTATTTAGTATTAAGAAATGACGACAATCTATAAACTAAAACTTTTTAAAATTTATTTTTCAAAAATAAATTTAAACATATAAAACATGGGAGATACAGTTGACTAATGCTTATATTATTATTTTTTAAATATCACAAAACCATATTGCTTACTTATAGAAGGATACACAATTTTAAGAAAAGATTTATAATTTATCGGCTGGTTTGCTTACTTTTACTCACATAATAGACGGTGCAGATTCAAATAGGTCAAAGTGTCTTTAAAACATAAACCAATATTGAGTCGATAAAGGTTATTTGTTTGTTAATATTTACATGATTTCATTCTATAAAACATTTACATAAAAAATATATATAACATTATCATAGTTTTAAGTAAAATGCTTTCGTTTGTTGAAGTCAATGCTTTCAATAAAGCAAGCATGAGTAACTAACACAGTAAATTACAAGCCAGGAAATCTTCATCATGATTTCTTCTCTTGTAATAAAATTACATTAGAAAACTATTTTGATCCGACATTAGGAAAGACCAACATATTATTTTAACTGGTCTTTAAATGTCTTAAGGTGACTTAGAACCCGAGCAAACATTTAAATACTAATTAATAACGACGTCTTCTTTTCTTCTCACTACCTTCTATAATCAAACGTCATACAACTCTACCCACATCTCACTTTTTTTCTTTTCAAAATTGTGGCTTTAACTGTGTGGTGAAACTAACGTGATTTTCAGCTCTTCTACTGATCGCTGGGTCTGCTATCAGTTACCGCAAAAGCAGATGAAAATAAAACTACACTCTTGCCAATGGGTCCTTAGCCACTGATGCTAGCAGCTGCTCAGTAATACAAACATGTCTCTAGATTCAGCGATGTTGTGCAGTGAGCTACTGAGGTCAGTTCTGGCATTGTCAACAGTGGAAGCTACAGTAATGATGCTCACTTGCCCTTGAATCAACTGGCCAGGAAATCAACATAATAACGGATTAAATCCATTTGCATCATGGGTAATGCAATCAGCCGTCCAACGACTCTTGATAAACAATCTTTTCATGTAGGTTACAGACTCAGAGGCTGTTTTCTTGTTATGCAGCATTCGATTCAAATTGAATTTATAAGAATACTGGCATCTTAATTCAACCAAATTCACCTGCTATGTTGTTCTTATGTTTTCCAAACTTTCTCTTTCTTCGTAACTTATTTAAACTTAGACAAAGTCAACTGGGAAATTCTTCAATGAAGCTCCAATGTAAAGAAGTTTCTCTTCTCTTCTCTACTTCAAAAAATTTAAATATACAAACCTTACACCAAATGTCTGCTAAGGCAATTATTGTATTTATTTGCTGGATATAGAACTTCGAAAATCAAAATTTAAACATTTATAGACAAATGGGCTTTCTGTGTAGTAATAAAACGATTGCCATTTCTGTAATGATAAGACTGTTGTTGCTGTTTGTAGCAAAACATGCTATAAGTTCTTTTTAAAACAAACGTCTCATGTTTTAATGAACATTGCTGTCTCTCTACATCTTTATCACTTCTTAAATATTATGTACTTATCCTCATGGATAAAAAAATCGATACTTGATGAGCATTTTGATCCATATTACTGTTGTCAAATTGTAGTGGCTTAAAATAGTAGTATTTAAAGACCACTTGAATCGCTCGTATTCCATTACTACGACTTTCAGTTAAAAAAAAAAGAAAACTACTGAATATGTGCTTTTTATTCTCAGTAAAGTCATACATGACGTCCCTAAAACAAAGCATTTATAAATACGGAGTATTGGTATTGTTTCATTTTATGGGGCCTGGAGTTTTGCGTCGTATGTTTCAACTGTTAATGCCTATTATATTAGTTTTAGGCTGCTTAGATTTCAAACGGTTCATGAAATAAGTGACAACTGTTGGAAGTGAAACTTGTCGACTTGATCGACGTGTGCTTCCTGTCTAAACCCCACGCATCCCCACCCACACTATAATGTCATTTAACAGTACTTAGTCCCGAAGAGAAAAAAAAATGTTTTTGTAAGGGAAAAAAACCAATTCGAGTATATGAAACAAAGAAAAGTAAATAATATTTTTAAATATATTTAAACAAACTGTAGTAATAGAGTAATACAGTAATATACAAAAACTGTACAAGACATACGTCTTACAATCGGACATGTAAAATTCGATTGAATTTCCCTAAGGCCATAAAAAAGGTGGTCATACACTTCGACCACAGGACGTTTCGTCTCTGGAAGTTTCGACCCTATCGTTTCTACACCGTAAATTGTTTCTTTCTTTTTATATATAGATCTATATAATTTTTTTTTAAAAAGTGTTTTTGGTATAAAAATAATTTAGTTAGTATTATTATCCATAAAAAATTAGAACAGTTTTAAAATAGTTATTTTTATTGTTTAATTTACGACGATTAAAAAAGTATATATTCGGAAAATTAGTCAATATTCAAGCTAATTCATGATCGGGATAAATGCGTCATACCTCTAAGGCAGATAGTTCTTTAGAACCTATTCAACTCAACGTCAACCCGATCCGATGAAATCGGACAAGTTAAACAAATGTGGTCAGATAGTCCTTTATAAAGGTACCTACTTTCTCTCTGCCCCCACTCCCTTTATTTACCTTTCCCTAACTCTCACCAGCACGCGGCGTCTTGTGGTCGTCACTTAGTCCAGCCCTAGTAACATGTCATTATGTGACATGTGTCAGTCACTTGTCTCGCTAGACTTATCTCGATCTCTCCACCCAAGGCAATGTCGCTATGTAATGGTCAATAAATATGACACGTGGTTTAGAATGTATTTATAAAGGTACTTACATTCTATCTGCCCTCACTTCATTTATTTACCTTCCCTAAAACTAAAACCCTCGCCAGCACACGGTTTCCTGTAGTGGTCAAAGTTATGCCACTAATATTTTATCAACTGAATACCTTTTACTTTGTCTTTGTAGAGGGCATAAACCCAGCTGCTTTGTACAAACACCCGCATCAACGTCATTAATTACCTCAGAGGAATGGCGCATTTATCCCAATCATGAGTTTCATTGAATGTTAGCGGTCATGGTATATACTTTTTTCTCTTAAATCGTCATATTATCAATTAAATATTTCAAATAACTATTTCAAATTGCTTTTCATTTTTAATAGTTACTATTTTTACTCCATATTATTTGTATAACAAAAATTTTGTTGAAAAAAAAAACAAAAAACAAAGAATAAATAAAACAATCTCACGGGTAGACCTAAAATGTTGAAACGTCCGGGGTTGAAGTGTAAGTGGTAAGGCGTGGCTAGTATACTTTCACTCCTAATACATTAATTTAATCTATTTACATTAAACTTGAATAGTAATGGTGTAAATCGTGTGAATAGAATGCTAGTTTATCTACACAACCATTTGCAAACGCTAAAAGTTTTCAAGAATTTTAATGTTTTAAAAATTACGTACGAATTGTAGTCATGTTTTGATGTTTTTTTCTTTATATCTGTAAAAAAAAAAAAACAGAATTTTTCGTGAATTTCCAATTTTATGATTAAAAATCAATAAAATATAATTAATTCACTTGGGATGAAAATATTAATTAAAAAAATAATACTTATAACTTTTTCCAATTGATCGTCTCTCAATCGCCCATGGTTTTATTTTTATTTTGAATTTGATTGTTTTCCTAATTTCCCTGACAAAGATAAAAACTTCATTGTCGTTTTTTTTGTACTAAATGAGGAAAACAGCAATGAGTCTTTGTAGTTCAATTAAAGAGAAGTAAATGCAGCTAAAAATCAGCCAGGAATTTTACAATTTACTATCTCAACTAGATTGAAATCAGTAGTCGTTGATATTTACCATGTTTAAAAGGCTTTGAGTCGCTGGGGGAAATTTGTGAATAATTTTTCAAACAATTTAAAAATCTGCCTTAACCCCCATAAATTATCTTGAAAAATTATTATGTAACCGATGAATGATGAAATGTGGAAAATTCTAAATTTTGTCTTACTGAAACAGTATGATAATGAAACGTTTACACAAAATTCCATGAAACTGCTTCTACCTGTTAGAATTCAATTAAAAGATTACTGTACAAGTAATCAAATATGATCATTGATATCAATGCTTAATGCACCCTTTTGGATCTTTTGTTTGTTTACTACACGATGAGGCCCAGATGCATTTCATTTATCTGAATCTGAATCAATGTATGACACGTTGCATTTCTCGTTTGAATACAACAATATTGATTTGTATGCTATGCTTGAAATCCTTGTGTAAAAAAATACTTTAATGTCCTCACAAAAAAGGATGCATTAATTCGAATGGTCATAAGTGAAATATTTGAATTTCTGTGAAGACATTGCTTTTAGTTATGGGAATTTCCCTTTGTGAGGCGATTGATCCGAGGCAGTTACATAATTTGTTTTATGCTGTCAAGATATATATAGTCAAATAATCGACCGGCTCTATAGATAACTTTTAGACTATTATAAAATAAACTTTTTATATCCCACGTTTACCGGTCTTGTTCAAAATGTAATCATAAAATTCTAAATAACTTATGTTTCATCAATAAATATTTCCCAAACACGTTTTATGTTGTCCTGAGAATAAGAAGAATAAAAATGACTCATTAATGGCTAAAAATTCAGCCTAAAATTTTCGTCCTAAACAATATTATTTCTATTAGAAGTGTTAAATACCAAGATTAGTATCGATTCGCTATTTCAGTGGTCGGCCAACAGGGGTAAATTACCACATTTGGGGTAAAAAGGAGAAGTGTGTGGGGGGGGGGGGGTAAACAGTCTTATTTAGGACATATAAACTTCTCTAAAATCAGCCAGATTTTAATCTTTTAATTTTTTAAAGGAAAATTAGTAATGTTTACGTAAATTTTCACAAGGCACGGTTGAATCATATTTTTCTATTTTTGCAAGAGAGGAATCCTGAAATTGAGGTTGACCACTGTGTAATCAATGTGTGCAACTAAATTCAGTACCTTTGTCTGCAAAAGTTGTGAAAGACAGAATTCTATATTGGTCGAATGTATCCGAGAACAAAAACTTTTGTCAATAAATGCCTGTAAATTCTTTGCTATTTAGCTGAATGAGACCACTGATGTCAGTTGTAATGCGAGGCTTATGGTTTATGCTCAATACAAAGGCTTACAAACAATTTAAGAGGATTATTTTGCTTTGTGCTCTTCTCCAACAGGGATGTCAAGTAATTGTTGTTTCAATAAAGTCAATGAATACTTTGAAAAAATTACTTTAAATGGGAAGAATGTATTGCTTTGTCTGTTGAAGGAGCTCCAGCTATGTTGTGTTCAAGTGAGTAGCTTTTCGGCTTTTGCAAGGGAGATGCATCCCAAAATTGACGTTAACCACTTTATCCTCCATTTGGCACGCTCTGCTTCTTAAACATTTGGAACCTGAACTGGAGGTTGTTATGAATGATATATGGATTGTAAATTTCACTGCAAACACGACTGTTGCATGACTTATGTAAAGATGGTGGGGCAAATTACAGTCAGAAAAAGGATTGAAGCATTTGGATTAAAACTTTCATTTTGGAAACCAATATCAGAATGAAACAAGTCTTTTCAAATTTGGTATTATACTTAGAAGATTGTCAAATAAGTTTTGACGACATCAAAGATATATATAGTTGTAAGACAACTTACCAAGCTAGTGTCCACTGTTTACTTTCCAGTTATTCATTCGCGTAAAATCAGTTGGGTTGTAGATATAGTTCGAAGTGACATTGAGGATATATCTCAAACTAGGGTTTGCAGGGGCACTTTTTGAACTTCAATATAAATATGAGGCACGTGTTGAATTTGCAAACAAAGCACATATTCACACATTTTTGTATGTCAAATGCTGCAAAGGCTTTCAACACTGCACAAGAGGAGGACGCCATAATGTTGCCGCCTTTTTTAAAAAACATTTTCCACTTTAGTGAACATATAAAAGCAGCCAAATTAATTTGACCCTGAAGACAACATCCAACTTGTCCTGACATCAGAAAGCCCCAACTTCGATGGAATCATGTAAAAAATGTAATAACATCTTTTTAAAAAAAAACAACTTAACTTTAATTACGTTTTAAGGAAAAAAAAACCTGTGTGTTTAAAAATAAAAATTGATGACATTCATTTATTAAAATGTATCATTTAAGTTATGTTTAAAAGAAAATTTGTGTTGATCCGACTTCATTGAAATTTGTCAGATCTATCTAGAATCCACATTATTTTTCTAGACTTATCTTGTATATCTAGAATGACAAGGGCCGTAAAACTATAACAGTTAAGACAGTAATATTATTTAAGACTGTTAACGTTTATAATTGCATCACACGCATAATCCTTTTCGGGTAATTTTTAGACACTTGTCAGTCTTCTATAACTTAACAGATGCGTTTTCCGCTGGGGCTTAGCCCAAATCTTTTTGGGGTGCGGGGGGAGGGGGAGGTTACAACACTCCCAAAACGCAAACTGGTGTGGACAGGATCTCAGGGGAAACGTTAAAATAAAATCTTATATTTTGGGCGTAACGGTCAAACAAGTTTAGATTGATGTCACAGATTGAATAGTGGTCAACTAATTAATGTCACAGATTGAATAATGGTCAACAAGTGATTGTCACAGATTGAATAATGGTCAACAAATGAATATCACAGATTGAATAATGGTCAACTAATTAATGTCACAGATTGAATAATGGTCAACTAATTAATGTCACAGATTGAATAATGGTCAACTAATTAATGTCACAGATTGAATAATAGTCAACAAATGAATGTCACATATTGAATAATGGTCAACAATGATTGTCACAGATTGTATAATGGTCATCAAATGAATGTCAAGCCTTATCTTTATCTTATGCTTTATTTTGTTTAGTGTAAATTAACATAAACTTGATTTTTTTTCTATGATTAATTTCATTTTTTTTTGCCTTTAATACTATACATTAACAAATTGGTTTGGTCATAGTTATCGATTATCTTTACTGTTACATAAAAAGGTGTCTTAAATTTAGAGACAACCAAATACCGCAATTATATGTTTTTAATGTTGCCTGTTTTTCGACGTTTTTGATCAATCATAAACATGAACTGGTAATATGAATGGTAAAATAATCGGCTAAAATACATGACTTGTTTATTTACATTACCCCCACGGCCCGAACTCTCGAGTTTTTTTTTTTTTTTTTTTTTTTTGCTTACAAGTGAAATTTGACGTTGTTATGCATAGTTATTTAGGTAGCCATTTTCTTGCTTATTAACGTAACTGTTGGCGTAGATATTAAGGTAGTTATTTGTGTGATTATTGAAGTTATAGTTTTTGACTTATCTTATCTCTACGTATTTCTATGGTTTGTGTTTAGTCCTGTATTCTTACTAGAGTTTTAAATGATGATAAAGTGGTGGCTTTCCTTGTTTCCTCAGGCAACCCATTCCACGCCCGAATACCGAACGGAAAGAAAGAAAACTTGTATGTGTTTGTTCTTGCATATGGAATAAGAAAAGTTTTTTTAACTTTATGTCTATTTGAGTATTTTACGCCGTTATTGACGTAGTTATTGGCATGTATTCTGTGATTGTTATTAACGTAGTTATTGGCATAGTTACAGTGATTGTTATTAACGTAGTTATTGGCATAGTTACAGTGATTGTTATTAACGTAGTTATTGGCATAGTTACAGTGATTTTTATTAACGTAGTTATTGGCATAGTTACAGTGATTTTTATTAACGTAGTTATTGGCATATTTACAGTGATTTTTATTAACGTAGTTATTGGCATAGTTTCAGATTTTTTTATTATTTGACGTTTTTGATATAGCTATGGACGTTGTTGTTTACACAGCGATTGACGCAGCTGTTTACGTAGTTTTTTTAGAAAAATGTGTGGTTATCGACTCAATTACTTGACGTAGTAATTGTCGTAGCTGTTGAGGAAGTAATTTACGTAGCTGTTTACGTAGATATTGACGTAGTAATCGACTTAGCTATCAACGTAGTTATTTACGTAGATATCGACTTAGTTATTGAGATAGCTTTTAATGTATTTACTGACGCAGTTGTTGACGTGCCAAAAACTTTGATAAATTTCAAACTATAAACGACGTTTTAAATTAAAATATCTAATTTATGTCAAATGAAGATAACCATCTGTCTGTATACTTTTTTTTATAACCTTTTTGCTCCTCGATTGTGTATCTTTGTGCAGCTACGTCTAAAAGTTAGAATTTCTTTTGGCAAATGGTTTATGAATTACCTACAAATAAGAAAATATACACATCTTGCCTCCTTATATTTGCACGGGTTCTTCATTTTTTTGTTAAGAAACCATCCTTGATATGAGGCATCATTTTTTTAGATGATTTTAAAAATTCATTTATTAAACTACGACTAAATTGTTGAGAATTTCTATTGTTTTCTTCAATTTAAAACATCCATTTTTTAAAAAAAATATATTTTTGTATTCTATTCCCAATTTTAAATTTGTTTTCCGATAGTTTTCACAATTCTAAATTCTAAAATTTATATAAAACGTAAGTATTAAGCTTTAATATACGGTTTATGTAAACGAAAATTTGATCATTCAATTTTCTTTTTGCCATTGTTAACGTGATTTGGTAAAGGTTTTTGAATTTATAAAAAGCCATCTTTATTTTGAATTTTTTTTTTTTCTTTTTCCACCACGAAAAATATAAGCGCTTAAAGTTAAATATCAACTAGTGAATCTGGTTATAGGTGATATTTCAACTAGTGAATCTGGTTATAGGTGATATTTCAAATAGTGAATCTGTTTATATGTGATATTTCAACTAGTGAATCTGGTTATAGGTGATATTTTAACTAGTGAATCTGGTTATAGGTGATATTTCAACTAGTGAATCTGGTTAAAGGTGATATTTCAACTAGTGAATCTGGTTATAGGTGATATTTCAACTAGTGAATCTGGTTATAGGTGATATTTCAACTAGTGAATCTGGTTATAGGTGATATTTTCCGTTCAAACTCATCATTTGAGTTCTGACAACATTGACTTGTTTTTGGTTTTATGACTGTTCATTTCTTTGACTTACTAAAACAAAATTATTAACGTTATGAAAATTATCATAATTTTAGTTCTAAAAATAATTATGGTTGCTCTTTTCATAATCAGTTTTAAAGATTTTTTATGGATGGAAATGTATTTTAATGTCACTCATCTTTCCTGGGATTAAATCTTTATTTAAAAGTCGTTTATCACTTACTAAGGCTGAACATTTATTTATAAGTCTTTCTCGATCTATGCGTTCGCATCTACTTAAAACGACCAAAATCATAGCTAAAATATTCTAAATCCAAAGCTATTATTTTATTTTTACCTGCCTTAATTCTTGTGTTTACATATTTTAAAGCAAACCACCTGCATGAATCTGTCCACACAATTTCTTAAAAATAGACACTGTGATTTTTTCTTCCAGGCTCTTTAATTATTTGCCCTACCAACATTAAAAGATACGTAAATGTTCTTCTTATATTTTCAAGGGGTTCGTCATAACAAACAATGTCTGCTTGCACCCCATGGCATAAACATATTCGTTAGTTCAGTGATAGGCAAGTTAATACTTTTATACTTGTGCTCTTGATATTAAATCATGCCATTATTTGTGTCTAATGGTAAAAGTCAATGAATTGATAAAAGCTCAAATTATTTTTAAGTCATTAATTTCCATAAAAAACTCACAATGACCTTAGTTTAAATGGTTACAGTGTCTCTGGTGCATCTTTTACTATTGTTACACTAACCTATTACTTTATCGCCCATAAACCTTATTACAAAATTCTTTCACATCAGCAATAAAATGAAGGACATTTCTTTCTTTTTTTTTATTAATGTCATGTGATGAACATATTTTTCTCTCATCTGAATGACAAAAGAAAATTAATAATCATCGAAAGTGCTTAAAAATAGTACTTTCTTTAGAAAATATCCTTTTTAGTTCTGACAACATAGAATAAAATATTTCGGTTCGACTGATATTATTTATTTTGGTTTTTGTTTTGTTTATTAAATCAAAACTATGAGCATAATGATAATTCAGTGGTTTAGCGAGAGGGAAGCAAGGGGGAAACTTCTCCAGGTGGAATCGAGAAATTAATCGCTAATTTCCTCAGGCATAGTAAAATGTGAAATGAAAAGCAATAAAAGGGCAGACTTCCTGGCAAAATAAGGAGCTGCAAAATCCAAACCGGATGTCCCCGTTACTTACCTTGGGGAAAAGACCTGGCTATTGGACCACTTCAGGAATAAGGGGTATCAGGTGTTGTGGACAGTACAATGGCCAGGGGGGGGGGTTGCTAACATGGTCAGGGATTATTTTCGCTAACATGCCCAGGCCGATCAGATTAGTGATGGGGTCTAAACCGTAAACATCAGAGAATAGTGACTCAAATGCGCAACGAGCATTCCCCACCAAATCATACTAGACCACAACATGGACTCGAACTGCCGTCATTGCAGCCAAGCTTCTGAGAAGGTCACACACTTGCTAATTTCGTGCCCCGTGCTAGACATAGCCGGGAAGGTATGGCAGGCAAAAGAGTCCATATGTTGTATTGCACTGCTCAGCAGATGGAGCAGGTTGCCCAAGTATTAGTCAAATCCTTAAGAGACTAATCTCAGGCCTACTGAATATGAGTTTAGTTTAGTAAAATGTGGTAAAATGTGGTGATTTAATGAATTGAGGCCAGTATGATTTTTCAAGTTATATTTAATCTCATGTCATCCTGCCTAATATAATATCATCAATTCAAACAATAGTTACAACCTTAATAAATAAAGTGAGCTATTTGGGGAATTTCTATAAAATAAAATTAAATTAAAACTTATTACGATCAATAGTTGACAAAGTCATTGCTTTTTTGCTTTTGAGCTTTTGCTTGGTTGAAAATCTTGTTACATTGAAGAGGATAAGAAGAAAACTTTAATTTTAATCTAGAAATTAACACTTCTTTATTTGTTTCTAGCTTTAAAATTTATAGTGTCATTATCTTTACAACAGCAACAAAATCTTATTTCTATAGCATCAACATATTTTACGGGGGAGGGGGGGGTAGTGTGGCACAAATGGGTTATGACCCAGACGTAACATACCCACACTACAACACTGGCATAAACATCATAATTGTCGTCCTATTAATCATCATTTGATATTTGCGGCTTACACTTTAAAAGAGTTTCATTCATTTTTTAAAATCATACTTCTGCTCTAATACAAAAACACGAAGAAAGAAAATTAAAATGTTATGTTTTTTAATAGAAAATAATTTTACATTGTAAAATATTTACCTAACCATCTCCTTTTCCTCCTTATACAAAGGATATTCAAATAAAATTATTTATACGCATACATTATTTTGCTTTAATTTACTGTATTGTTGCTTCATCATGATTTTCATCATTTTCATTTCTAATGTGCTGATATTTAGGAATAACTGACCTTTTCCGCGGTAAAATTAAAAAAAAAATAAATTAAAATTAATTTTTTAAATATGTAAAAGTTAACTTTTTTTCCAGTTAAATCAATACAAGGTAATGCAAAAAATAAACAAAACTCGTCAATTACAGCAAGTGTTTTAAAGTAGTGTCCAGTTTTAGCATGCACATCTCTTTTGCACAACAATATGTCGTTCGTTATCCTCTGGGTTCGCAATCTATAAACTATACCCAGGTGTCTTTCATTATAACGCTAGAGGTTCTCAGTGACTGCGACTAAATGTAACTGACTTTAATCATCGTCTTGGATTGAACCTTTCTGTTCGTTTTTCCCTGCAAATATATATATATATTCTTGACTTGAAAAGTGTCCTTTGCCAAATGATAGCCACAAAAATAATTTAAAAAATCAACTAGCTTTGAAGTATGTTAATTTACCATCCTTTCATAATTTAGCATCCACGTAAAACATATTGTTTCCTTACACTTATATATTGCTGTTTGAAGGATTTTTTTAAAAAAGTAATTATACCGAAAATGTGAAGGCAGGCGAATTATATCAAACTTCGATTAATCGAAAATATTTGTTACGGTTCTGACGTTAGTTCTTTTTTTGGGTTATATGTTAAAGGAGCTGTTTAAAAAATATTGTAAAACTAAACACACAGGGTAATCTGTGAAGGAGGAAAGCTCCTTATATTACTCTAAATATGTTCATTATATGATTGGTCAAATGGTGATAATTTTATAATTTGCATTCACTTGTCTGCAAATTGCAGGCATTTTGTTCGGCTTTAGATCTCATAGACACAATTTTAATCACTGTCATGTACATACATTTTATTTGAATCAAACTCCAAGAATTTAAGCAACATAAAACATATTTCTTTTGCAAATCTATAAACCATTACACAACAGATTCAAAACAGTATTATATTCTGTGTATAATGACGCTATTTTCTCCACTTCTATCATAATATTCGGAAAATATTGTCCCATTTATTGTAAAGTTAATGTAGCGAATGTTGTTTTTTTTTAGCACCAACCTTCTCGTGACAACAAATTCAGCACATAAAATAATACACAAATCAACTTCACTATTCAAACCAAACAATTACATTCAACTAAAACAAAACAAAACTATTCTTTTAACATCTTATCATAAAATGTAATCGTGAGGTTAATCATCGAAAAATTATATGCATACACTTCTTATATATCGTTTAAAACATTACCATGGTTTTTAGTTATTTCTTATTCAGGGGTTTTATAAATATAAAAAAGATATATTGCTATTCAATCAATATCATGAATGGATAAAGTTTTAATTGATATTGCTGTAGTGAATCAGTTTCGCACATTTTGGACAAATTTTATACTTTGGACTACTGATAAAAATTGTCATTTATCGTTTCTTTTTTAACTTTGAATTTATTATAAACTTTGAATATAAGTTTTTTTTAAAAAAAAAATGTGAAGTTAGTAAACCTTGTATTGCGATAGCTAAAATATACCTAACATATTTGATATGCATATATATCTATACTAATAAAAGGGAAAAACCTGACTGACTGACTAACTGACTCACTAATTCATCACTAATTCTCCAACTTTCCGTGTAGGTAAAAGCATGGAACTTTGGCAAGATGTTAAGTACCCTCTCACAATGAAAATTCGCTAAAAAGATTTTTAAAAATCTCGCTCATGTCGGGCCGGGGGCCCAAAAACCTTTTTTTTCTGCATCACTAATTTTCCCATTTTCCGTATAGGTAGAAGCATGAAACTTTGAGAAGTTGTTGATAGTTTCTAACGACGTAAATTGGCGAAAAAGAATTTAAAAAATCTCGCTCATGTGGGGATGGGGCCCCAAAAAGAATTCTTTCCTTATATGGGACTATCAAAATTGAAAATCACCAATTTTCCTATTTCCCGTGTAGGTAGAAACATAAAATTTTGGGAAGTTGTTGGGTACCATCGCACTACGAACATTGACGAAATCGAATTTTAAAAATGTCCCTCATGTGGGGCTGGGGGCCCAAAAACTGTTTTTTTTCTACATAGCTAATTGTCCAACTTTTCATGCAGGTAGAAGCATGAAACTTTGGGAAGTTGTTGGGTATTTTTTTACAAAAAAAATTTGCTAAAATGAATTTTGAAATTCACACTCATGGGGGCCGGGGCCCCAAAAATGTTTTTTCCTAATATAAGCTATATACTAATTGATAATCAATATTTCTCCAACTTCCCGAGTAGGTAGAGGCATGACACTTTGGGAGGTTTTTGGGTACACTCTGTCTATTAAAATTGGCGTAAACGAATTTTTAAAATCTCACTCATGTGGGCCGGGGGCCAAAACATTGTTTTTAATACATCACTATTTCTCCAACTTCCCGTGTAGGTAGGAGCATGAAACTTTGGGAAGTTGTTGGGTACCCACTAGCAACTCAAAATGGCGAAAAAGAATTTTAAAAATCTTGCTCATGTGGGGCCCAAAAAGAATTCTTTCCTTATATGGGCTCTATCGAAATTGAAAATCACCAATTTTCTTATTTCCCGCGTAGGAAGAAGTATAAAACTTTGGATTTTTTTAGTACATGCTCTCGACGATAATTTGGAATTTTTTTTTTTTTATTTCCGACTCATGGGGGCCGGGGCCCATAAAACGTTTTTTTCCTTATATGAGCTTTATTAAAATTAAAAATCACTAATTCTCCTATTTCCCGTATAGGTAGAAGCATGAAGCTTTGGAAATGTTTTGAGTACACGCTTTAGGCAAAAATTGGCCACATTTAAAAAAAAAAAAAACTCCCTCTCATGGGGCGCCGGGAGGTAGAAGCTTGAAATTTTGGGAAGTTGTTGAGTACACTCACGCGATGGTAAGAAGCAAAAAATAGTAAATCCTTTCTCAATAGGGGGCCGAGTGCCTAAATATAGTTTTTTTCCCATAATGAGCTATATAAAAAAGACGCATTTTTCAATAAATGAAATCCTAATTTACTGCAGCAAAGTGCGGGTAAATTGATAGTATATATATATACATATACTTATATATATGTGTGTGTGTGTATGTCTGTATGTGTGTATATGTGTGTGTGTGTGCGTGTTTGTGTGTGTGTGTGTGTGTAAAAATATTTCAACATATATTGTAACTTTTCTTGTGTTTTTTAAAAATGTTATGTTAATATTATGTTTTACTAATCTTTTGAGACGTAAAATTTAAGAATCTAAATATGTATGAGTATTGTAATGTTATTTTATTCTTAGATACTTAGCTATTTACTCAAATTTTACTTAAACTATGTACGCAAATTACTTTTTATTTTTTAAAAAATAATCATATCTAAAACATTTTTCAATAAATGAGTAAGTTTTCTGAAACCTTTGTATGTTTTTAACATTATTTAATTTGTTTCTTTTGTTCTTTACGTTTATGCTCTAAAATAAACTCTCACAATGTAATTTATCAAGAAGAGCCAACACAAGTGACGAACTAACACATAAAATATTTATACATAGGAAGACGTAACTTAGCCGATAAATAGGTTACAAAATAAAACTCTAAAAAATTTACTGATGGGATTGAAAAGAAAGAATACGGTCATTGCAAAATTAAATATCGACATGGCTGCACCAGGTTGTTAAACCACTAATATTTTGCAAGTTGCAACATGTTTACCACTTAAAAATTAACGACACAAGGTGGTATACAATTGAAACTACTCTTCCACTTGTAAACAAAATTACTATACCTATAGATTAATTTACGGTATAAAATTAAACTTAAGAAAGAATATCAAAGGGGAAAATTGAAAATTTTAAAAAAAAAAGGAATGAGCGAATATTTCGGACAAGAGCCTTCCTCAACGAACAAATAGTACACAAATAAAACAAATATAAAGAAAATAAAAAATAATAACTTAGCTGTGGTGAAATCCAAAGAGTCCAGGAGAGCAATAGTAAGAAGAGATAAGAATGATCTTATATAGGAAAGGAGAGGGTGGGTGTCTTCAATCATTTATGTTGTAAGCGGAACCATAACATTCATCCCATGTGGTGCAAGTGTCCAATACTCTTGGATTAGTCTATTCTCCAGACTGACCCTGCCGGTTGTGTTCGTGCAAGAGACAGTTGAGTAGACGAACATTTCGTCAACGCCAGTGTGGTCCCGTCCATTGATGTGTCTTGAGACAGGACACTGTTTGTCTTGTGTAATCGCAATACGGCAGGATAAAGAAAGCCATTTCTAATCTTAAATTTTCCCTTAGGCAAGACAATCTGGTACGCTTGGGTAACAAAAGGCCATGTCTTACACCGACAACGGCCACATGGTTTACTACCCAGATCGGAGGGTGGAATACAAATGTGATTATGGAAGGCTCTTTTCTGTTTTGTTTCGTCATGTCAGGCTAACCAATAACCTGTTTACAAGTTATCCATCTATTGCTCTATTAGCCTGATTGCAGTCTCATTCATACTTAGCTCGGAACCAAACTAGTACCAACAAAATATTCTCTGTCAACACGCTAAACGGACAATAAACAAAAATTTAAGGCACTTAGTTGGAACATTGTGTTTAGACAAGTCTCATTTATTAAAAGATAGATAGGCAACTTAAATAATTTTTTTATTCAGGTAAACTGGAAAGAATCCCAGACTCTAGGGTAGCACGTACATAAAATATAGGCAGAAACCTGAAGACAGAACGCTAACAAGTTTAGGAGGAATTAGATCGATGTGGCAAAGAAAGTCCAACAGATGCTGAGGATCAGGGTATTGGTAGGAGAAGACTACGAATAGGTCGAAATGGCCAGGTCCCTGGTGATATTTAGCGACAACGATTGTAGTGATGATGGAAAAGATAATAACAATCAACAATAAACTATTGTTCCTTTTTGTGCTCAAATAATCTTTTATTTATATATATATATATATATATATAATTGAAAGCACATCTCTGTGTGTGTGCTTGTTCTCTATAGCTGACTAAACTATTCAACTGATCCTCTTGGACATTTTTGAGACTGTTGAGTGCGATCCCTGCATGGTAACTGGAAACTTTTTGTTCTCAATATAACACACATGGCGCAGGGGCTCATAATGTCATTATTTTAGCTAAAAAGAGATATATATAAATTACCTTTAGCGCTAGCTACTAGGAAAATTGATGAATCTTAACCAAACTTTGTTTATCAAAAATTGATTGTCAATATTAAAATACTATGGGTAATTTAAATCCTAATGTCCACTCCTTCTAGATTAGGGGCCCAAAAGACCTTTCTTCTTAAATATTAAAGATTTTATTCCCCAATCAATTATTAACCATCTTCTAAAAAATATGATAAATGTAATAGTTATTAACTCTGTTGACATTAACAGGTGTTTTGAACTTTACATCTTGAACTGAATTGGCACTGGCGCCCTTAATGTCATTTTTTGCTTACATTAGCTAAATAAAAATTAGTTTATTCTATAGCTACTGAGTAAATGAGGGGATCTTAACCAAACTTTTCATGCAAAAAATTGGTAACTCATATTAAAATAGTTATGGGCACATAACCTCTAATATCCACTTCTCCGGGGCGGGGGAACCCAAATGTTTGTGTTTTGTTTTTTTTTTGGGTATAGTTTTAAGATACATTTCCAATTCAATTTTAACGACCCTGAGAAATATATCCATGAATTTAAAATGATAAGATTTTTAAAATTGACATCTTGCATTGAAAACTCAAGTGTTCTTACTGGAGCTAAGTTTCATATTATTTTCATTTATTTTTCAAATTTCATTACACTAAATCCTTTCTAAAACACTAATCTAATTTTTAATTAGTTAAATAATAACAATGTTAGCTGTTTAATAATATTATATTGTGTATTCCACGATATTTATGCTAAAATTACTTAGACCTATTAAGTCGCCCATTTTTATTATTGTTTTGAGCTAACTGTAAAAGTTCACATAAAATAAAAGCACAAAAAAAACCCTTCCAAATTACTTGATTACATAAATTATAGATTCAAAGACATAGTTAATTGAACTTAATCTAAAATAGAACAAATAAAGACATATTAAAAGTTATACTTAAACTTATAGTTTAATAATAATAGAATTGTCTTAAGTCTAGATCTAAGTCTACTTGTCTTAAGTCTTAAGCCTAGCCTTACAGAAAATGAGAATTTTAATCAAAGTAATAACCACCATACTTTAAAGGGCATTAATTTCAACAAAAACACATCTTAAAAATCATAGTAACATATAATTACTTATAAACCATCCCACTAAGCACACTGTTTAGACCTCTATCATAAGTTCAATAAAGGACATTACCCTAAAACAATGGAAACATTAAATATATAGATACAGGCAAACGCACTTAATTTTAATCTTGTTCCTCTCTGGTAACATAGAACTTAACCCAGGCCAAGTATCATCCAAATGCCGTATTTGTACAAAGACATGCCCTCTTAAACAAGGAGCAATTCAGTGTGACATCTGCAATGAATGTTACCGCACAGTTTGCCTGAATGCTAATGCACCCAAGTACATAACTATTGGCCTAGGAAACAAATATGCATCTTAGCACAGCATTGTGTATTTCCCAAAATCAATTAAGACATGTTTATTATAGGGACCTGATCACCACCAAAAACTTTTATAGTGTTTTGGCTAATTCCAATACTAATATAAAAAATAAACATTAGATAAAATCAGACCCGCCACACAAACCCATGAAAATAAAAAAAAATCTAATAATACTGACAATTAAAACACTCTTAAAACTAATAATTAATTTCAGAAGCATAAAAAATAAAATTCCAGATTAAGATCTACTTATAAAAACAGAAGAACTAGCCATAATTGCAGGTTCTGAAACTTGGTGGCGACCCCAACATATATAACTCTGAATTTTTTAGAATTTTAAGCAGCAATTATAAGTATTTCAACTGCTAAGTCATTCAAGACTGCACTTAAACACATCTTTTTAAAATTTATTTTGAAAATAAATGAAACATCATTTCTTTAAATGATTAACGTATCTTATGTGTAACCTATTGTCATTTATGTAGTGAGAATGATATGAATGTTTCTTTAATTAATATATGTATTGTTATCTACATGTAAAGCGCTGTGAGCCCGGCTCATAGCTGGGATACATCGCTATATAAATTATCATTTTATTATTATTATTATTATTAGAAACGATAGAACAGACAATCATGGCGGCGTCCTACTTGCAATAAAATCAACTTATAGCTGAAGAAACTACTACACAACCAAACTCTAGTATAGAATCTATTTTTGGAAAATAGTTACACCAAACTCATAACCCTTTATCGTAGGCAGTAAATATAGACCACCAAATACAAACATAGAATACATAAAGAATATATGCAGTAAACTAACTTCTGTAAACGAAAATAATAAAAATGCTATAATTTAGACTTCCAGATATAAAATTGAAAAACTATGTGATTGAGAGCCACCAAACTAATAAAGCAATTGATAAAAATTTCTTACTCCCTATAAACAACATAAACCTTAAACTGATAGTAAAAAAAGCCACTAGGAAAAATAAAACACTTGATTTATTCCTAAATAACAGGCCAAGACTATTAATAGACTGCACAATAATTTCTGGATGTCAAGGTATGAGAATCACTGAGAGATTTTGTTTTGAAATAGTTGTTAGCGATGGTCAGAACTGCTCGGTAAACAGAACACTGAGTGTTGATCACCATGATTTTGGGGAGGTTATTCCAATCTATATATAGTGTGGGACGGGGTTCAGTGCGGCGGTCAGTAGAGGTCAGTACAGTGGGCAGGAGAGTAGTGTGTAGTGTCTCAAGGCTGCAGGCGACGGGGATAGTCCTAGGTCGGCCGATGGTCAAACATTTTATCGTGGTGTGCTCGAGTGTAGGGACAATCAGAGGAAGTGAGACTCATGAGGAATTAGCCTGTTATTGGATGTACCTGATGGCTGTCATTCACTGTATTGTACTATTGAAGCAGTGAATGTGCTTGTATTATTGCAACAATAAAAAATTGAATATTTTTTACAAGAGTCGAGACGTTGGTATTATTTCATCCAGAACCCAAAACGCAACACTGGACTGTTTAACCATAATATTGTTAGGGTAGCCATTACAATAAAAACTAAAATAAATAAGATGGCTTGAAGAACAATGTAACTTTGAAATAAATGCAACTTAAAAAAATTACACCAACCAGCTGCTAATTTCCACAAAAAAATGTCCTAAGTAAATTCAGCATAGTTAGCCCTGTATCAGAAATATGGAAGGAAATAAAAACAAAACTAACTTCAAATAGAATTAATAAATGCTAGTTCAATTCTAAATTTTTAAAAGTTATGCAAACAAAAAGAAAAATTATTTAAGAAATTTAAGGCTACCAATTTAGAAATCATTCACAAAAAATACTTAAAAATTAAACATTTGACACAAAAACTTAGTCGAAACCTCCAAAATGAAGATATACATAATGTAATTGCTAAAGATAACAATAAAAACGTATGGTCCATTATCGAATGAAAACAATGGAGCCTACATGTATAGCCACAATAAAAGGCTCAAATAATAAAACATGTAATGATAATGGGGCTAAATGAGGCTAAAGCTAATGTCCTTAACACATATTTTGCATCATGATTTTCTGCCTCAGGCGACAAGGAAGATTTAATAAATTTAAATACAATGAAAGAAATAGTTAACATAACTGTAGATGAGGTATGTGTACATTCTCTCCTAAAAAGGTTAAAAATAAACAAAGCTACTGGCCCAGATGAATTGCCTGCCATGCTATTAAAAGAATTTAGCAATGAACTGTCCCCAATCTTTGTAGTTTTTTTCAAGCCTCTCTAAACCAGGGTAAAGTGCATAATAATCCGGCATCCTTCCGTCTCGCGAGACGATGGTGCATCACCGTTGGGTTGGGTTGCATTTCCTCGAGTGACTGTGCAGTCCTATCCTTGAGTGACAGTCTTTGCCACAGTTTTTACACACGAGTTCTGTGCTTCCAAATGTTTTGGCCTTTCTCCTAGCTCTTCTGTCTGCAGCCTCCTCCATTCTTCGCTCCTCGGCTACTATGACGCCCTCTTTGACAACTGTGCGCCACGTAGATCGGTCTTCTGCCTTACACTCCCAGTCACTTGTATGTATTTTGGCTGCTTTCATGTCCCTTTGACAGACATCTTTAAATCGCAAGCGTGGGCGACCTGTTTTCCTCTTTCCTGAAGCAAGTTCACCATATAGGAGATCCTTCGGGATGCGGCCGGGGCTCATTCTTTTGACATGTCCTAGCCACCTCAGGCGTCTTTCACTAAGAATTGAGAACATGCTTTGGGTATTGGCACGCGTTAGTACCTCACTATTAGGCACTTTTTCTTGCCATTTAATACCAAGGATGTGGCGCAAGCATCTCAAATGGAAGCTGTTAAGCTTACGCTCTTGTGATGTATAAGTGGTCCATGTCTCACTCCCATATAGTAGTGTACTGATGACACAGGCTCGATAGACGCACAGTTTGGTTTTCTCCGTTAGCTTGGTGTTTTGCCAGACCCGCTTATTTAGTTTAGCCATTGTTGCGGCTGCCTTGCCAATTCTGCTGTTTATTTCTTCTTCAATGGACAGTGTATTGGAGACCTTGGATCCCAAGTAGGTGAAGCTGTCCACAACCTCCAAGTTTTCATTATCGATATTTATGGTAGGAGGAGGTCGAGTGTCTTGGGCCATGATGTTTGTCTTTTTCAAGCTGATTTGCAGACCAAATTCTTTGCAGGCATTGGAGAAGCTTGACACGAGTTGTTGCAAACCAGATTCTGTATGTGCTGTTAGTGCCGCATCATCCGCAAATAGTAGCTCTCGAATTAGGACATCCGTCGTTTTGGTCTTGGCTCGGAGGCGGGCAGTGTTGAAAAGTCCTCCATCAGCTCTGGTATGTAACCAGATTCCCTCACTGCTATCCTTGAATGCGTATCGAAGAAGTACAGAGAAGAATATTGCGAAGAGTGTTGGTGCGAGTACACAACCTTGTTTAACTCCGCTGCTGACAGGGAAGGCCTCTGACTTAGCTCCATCGAACTGTACTGTGCCAAGCATATTTTCATGGAACTGTCTGATGATGGCAAGTAGGTGAGGGGGACATCCAATTTTTGCCAGTATTTGGAATAGCCCGTTGCGACTGACTAAGTCGAAGGCTTTTGTAAGGTCCACAAATGCAATGTATAGTGGCATCTGCTGCTCTCTGCATTTTTCCTGGAGCTGTCGTATGGAGAACACCATGTCTATGGTAGACCGACCGGACCGGAAACCACACTGAGATTCTGGATAGACGCGGGATGCTAGGCTTTGTAAACGTTTTAGTATAACGCGGGCAAAGGTCTTTCCTACAATACTAAGGAGTGAAATGCCGCGATAATTATTGCAATCACTCCTATCACCTTTGTTTTTATATAGTGTCACTATATTTGCATCCTTTAGGTCTTGGGGGATGTAGCCCTGTTCCCAGCAGAGGGACAGAATCTCGTGCAATGGTTGGAGTAAAGCTGTCTTGCCACTCTTTAGAACCTCTGGTGGTATTCCATCATTCCCAGGCGCTTTTCCACAAGCTAGACTGTCAATTGCTTTGCTCAGCTCTTCCTGTGTGGGCACGACATCAAGTTCTTCCATGAGTGGCATATCTGGGATGTCATCTAGAGCGGTGCTGGAGACTGTGTTAACTGTTGAATACAATTCCAGATAATGCTCAACCCACCGTTTTAGCTGTGCTGCCTGGTCTTGAATAATTTCTCCATTTTTGGACTTTAGGGGAGCAGCTTTTGACGTCCAGGGGCCCGTTGCCTTTTTGATGTTTTCGTACATGACTTTTGCATTGCCCATGTCTGCAGCTGATTGTATACTGGAACAGAGCTTAAGCCAGTAGGTATTGACACATTTACGTGCAACCTTTTGGGCAAGTGACTTAGCTGTTTTTAAAGCATGCAAATTGTCAGGTGTAGGCTTTTCCTTGTAAGCCATAAGAGCTTTCCTTTTTGCTTCAGTGACGGGTTTCATCTCGTCCCAATGTTCATCAAACCAGTCCGTGTTTTTGTGAGATTTTTTGCCAAAGGCTTGTATTGCGGATGTATAGATTGTGTCTCTCAGTTGCGTCCATTTGGAGTCAATGGTGACGCATGGGGACATCTTTGAGAGACTTTCCTTCACCTTGTCTTTGAACAGCTGCGCTATCGCAGGGTCTTTCATGCAGGAGGTATTGATGCGTGGACTTCCCTTTTTCTTTGTGTGGTACGAGTTTTTCCTCATTATTCGTACTTTGCTGGCGACAAGGGAATGATCCGTGTCACAGTCGGCACTGTGATAGCTGCGAGTGAGTAGGACGCTAGCTAGTTGTGCACGCCTGGTGATAATGAGGTCCAGCTGGTGCCATTGGTGGGATCGAGGGTGTCTCCAAGATACTTGATGTATATCCTTGCACTTGAAGAAAGTGTTGGTCACACACAAGCCTCGTGAGCAGCACAATTCCAGAAGCCTTTGTCCATTTTCATTTAACTTTCCTCTTCCAAATAGTCCAAGGCAGGTGGGCCAGGCTTCGTGGTCGCTCCCCACTCTAGCATTGAAATCTCCTAGGAGATAGATTGCCTCGTCTTTGTGGATGCCGGCTATTACCTGGTCTAACGCTCCATAGAACTGGTCCTTCTCTTCCGGAGTTGAATAGAGTGTTGGGGCATACACACTAAGAATGTTTGCTGGGCCCGCAGTTGTTCTGAGTCTTAGAGTGAGGATCCTCTCCGTGCCTGATGACGGTGGTTCAATGGATGGTAGAAGAGTGTTTTTAACAGCGAAACCCACACCATGCTGTCTAGGTTCGTCTTTTGGTCTGCCTTGCCAGAAGAAGGTGTAATTGGCCTCTTTGAGTGAACCGTTGTCTGGGAGCCTGGTCTCCTGAAGGCATGCTATGTCAATCTTTAGCCTTTTAAGTTCTCTATCGATTATTCCTGTCTTCCGTGTGTCGTTTATGGACTGCAGATCATCAGTGATGCCGGGACACATAGTCCTCACGTTCCAGCTAGCGATTCGAAGAGCTGGGGTCTTCTTTTTCTGTTTTGTATTTCTTGGTGCAGGGCTTAGTGGCCCACTTGTTGAGTGGTACTCTAATCTCCACGCACCCAGTGCAACAGGATAGGAAATTAGCCAACGTAATGCCACTCTTTAAGAAATGTGATAAATCAGACCTTGGTAATTACAGACCTGTATCACTTACTAGTAAATTACAAGAACACATAATATATAGTAAAATGGTCAACCACCTTCAGAAATATAATGCCCCATGCCCACATCAACATGGCTTTAGAAAGGACAGATCATGTGAAACACAACTAATAGGTCTAATAGATGAACTATCAAAAGGCTTAGACAATATTTATCAAATAAGTACAATTTTACTAGACTTATCAAATGCATTTCACAAAGTTCACCATCTCAGTTTCCTTAAAAAACATAATACTTGGAACCTAAGGTCCCTTAAATCACTGGATCTAAGACTTCATTTTGGATATAGAGCAAACTGTAATGATTAATAGATCTAAATCTGCACCAATAAAGGCTAACTCAGGAGTTCAACAAGTAAATATGCTAGGTCCCTTACTATTTTTAATTTAAATAAATTATTTACCCAGAAATATTTTAACAGGAGCAAAACTTAGGTCTTTGCTGATAATTGTATAATCTGTAGAACAATCAAGTTAGAACAAGATTGAAAATAATTTTACAAACAAGACTTAGATGAATAAATAAAATGGGAAACTAACCGGAGTATGTCTTTCTACCCAGAAAAATGTCAACTGCTAAGAGTACTGACGAAAAAAAAAACAAATCAATTCAAAATATTTAATTCATGGAAAAGAACTAACCCAAACTAAAGATGCAAAATACTTCGGAGTCATAATAAATTAGAAACTATCATGGAATCCCCATGTCAATGAAGTTATTAAAAAAATCAAACAAACCTTAGGTTTTATAAAAAAGAATCTTTTACAAATGTAATAAAGATATAATCTAAAATGCTATCTCACCCTGGTGAGACCTGTACTAGAATATGCATCATCTGTAGGGGACCCATCAACCAAAGAAAATATTGATAAACTAGAACAAATTAAAAAATGATGTTAAGCCTGGTCCCTATTGGAATTCAGGACGTGTTAGCGCATTTTCGTATTATGTATCAGTACTAATGTTAGATATCAGCATTATGTAGTTATCAGTAATTGTGTTTAGATTTTAGACATATTTTTATGAATTTTCTTGTGTAATGAATATACCTGACATTTTTTTATTTAAAAGTCATTTCTTTACATTTTAATTTTTTTTATTTTCTCTTTAATCTAACTACAAGTCACCACAAATGATGACGTAAAACTCTCTAAACTTTTACACATATTCTAATGACGTCAACTAAAAAAGAAAACCAAATCTTTTGCACGCTTTCGCACCAATCTTGAATGCTTGAAAAACTATGTATTCGACTTCCGGCAATGGCGGCCGTTCCCTGCGCTAGTGTTACCTCTCGATTCGAAATATTTTTTGGTAGTTTTAACGGGGTTTTTTAACGGATCGAGTAACTGAGTGTTGATGCACAAATGGCAGGTCAGGACATACAAAAAACATATATACCTCATGGGTCTAGGACTTATGGATGCTGAGATCAAGGGTGATGACAGACGGACGGACAAAACGGGTGCAATAGCGCATTCGACTTCTCGAAAATGCGCTAAAAAGGAGCTGTCAGATTCATTGCTGGAGAATATTCAAAACTCACAAGAGTAACACCATTCGTGAAATAATTAAAACTTGAAACACTAGAGGATAAAAGAAACAAGAGCATATTAGTAATTATACATAAAGCAATTAATTCTAATTTAGAAATAAAAAAAACTAGGATAACTTAATACAACATCAGATAGATAAAAGGATTAAAAACACCTTTCTTATTCCGTATGCAAGAACAAACACAAACAAGTTTTCTTTCTTCCCGTCAGGTATTCGGGCATGTCTTGGGTTGCCTGATGAAACCTGGAAAACAAACACTTTATCATCATTTAAAACTCTAAAAAGAATACAGGACTAAACACAAACCATAGATACACGTAGAACGCAAAAATGTTCTTTACAGAAGTAGCGTCTGTAACATATAAGAAGAATATATAAGAAGAATAGGCCGGGGCCCCTTAATATAGTTTTTTCCCTATATTATATATATATATATATGGACAATAAACAAAAATTTAAGGNTATATATGAATGAAAATATGCCTTTGTGTGTGAGTGCGCTTGTCGTTTATAGTTGACAAAAAGCATTTACTCGATCATCATGAACATTTTGGTGACGTATGATTACCCTCCAAGGATGGTAACAGTCATTTTTTTTCTAAATTTGACGCCAAACTGGGGCCCCATAATACCATCCTTTGCTTATATAGCTATATACAAATTAGTTTAAGCGTTAGCTATTGTGTAAATTAATCGATCTTAACCAAACTTTGTATATAAAAACATGACAGCCAATATTAATATACTATAGGGAATTTAAATCCAAATGACCATTCCTTAAGGGATGGGGGCCCAAAATGCCTTTTTCTGAAACGTTCAAGATTTTATTCCCCATTAAAATAATAACAATATTGAAAAATAATGTTAAATGTATCATTATTATCCATATTGAAATGTGCAGGTGTATTGAACTTCATGAATATAATATAACCTTTATTAAAATTAGTTTATGCGTAAGCTACTGACTAAATGAATAAATCTTTGTATACAAAAAACTTGATAGCCCATATTAAAATACTTAAGGACAACGAACTTCTAATATCAATTTCTTTGCAGCTTGGGGCCCCATATGTCTTTCTTCGTATATTTTTTAGATCTTTTTTCCAATGACTTTAACGATCTTAAAATCAATATTAATTTTTACATAGCTAATATAGGGGAAGAATGACTGAATGACATTCAGGGCATTTAAGGGGCCCCCGTAGCCGTTTTGTACAAGTATACAATTTCGCAAACCTGTTCATTTTAATTCAGTTTGAAACTGAATATCAAATTATGTCACTGTTTAATGTCAGGTTAAATTTGTAAACAATGTTAAAACGAGGATTATTTTTTAATGAAAGTGTTATCTAGTCCCAAGTTTAAAATATATTAAGAAATATGTAGTTATTAAAAAAATACCATACACATAAACTGTGTTAGACACATATACAGTTTTTATAGACTAGATTTGAGCAAAGAACTTCATAATATATTCATGAAAACCATATAACAAACAATTAATATGAAGCTGAACAAATATGATGAGTTACGTAATCAATTGACACATATACAACACACAGAGCCAACAGTGTCTCCGAGATTGTGGGACTTTACTATGACATAGATTATTTGTTTTTAAAGTTTTTTAAAAATATTTTTTAAGCATAAATTTTTTAACACATCTGATGGTCTAAAAATGTAGTTAAAATTTACAAAACGAATATATTTATTTTTTGTTGTATTTTCAAAAATACACATTTATAACGACATTTTACTAAGTAAGTGTTTGTATTTAAAAAAAAAATTCCCAAAATGCCTTCTGACCAATTTAAAATAAAATTTGCTTTGTACTAAGGGAAAAAAAAGGAAACCAAATATGTTACAGGCAATGTGTGAAAACAGGTATTCTATAGAATGCCTACGCATTGTATAGAATGCCTGATGGTTTCAAGCAAATTATGAAATTTGTAAACTTTATTATTCTTTGTCTAGGCATTCTATAGAATGCCGGATTTCGTTTAGGCAAAGTTTAAAATGAGCACAACAAAAGACTTTATTGATAATTACGTATTTAAAGTGGAAGTAATAGAAAATATAGCACATCTTGTACGCTCCGTATTGTTTTTTCGAGGTGTTCCTCTGTTTTCACATCTTGTTAATCATCGTCAGGCCGGGACGACGCTGTGAGGCCTACTTAAGCTCAGCAGCCAAAGAGGACTTCGTATGATTATCTTTTAATCCCAGAATGAAAAGCTATGTTCTTCTTGAGTTGGACGAACAGTAACCCCTCACTCCTGTGGCCAGTTATTTCATCTTGCATCCAAACACACAGCATACTTTCGATGTCCTGATTAGCCCTTTCGAACCCCCCCCCCTCTGGCTTTGTATGTGGCGCGGCTTACCATGAACGATTTTCAAAGTGTTTGATAATAAGGTGTTTTTAACAGCATTTGCTCTTATTTTAGATAACTCTCTGTAGAACCATCGGTGCATGTCAACATGGCGTGATTCCTGTTTTAGCACTACATTCTCTTTTGACATAGTCACAAAGCTATCCAAGGGGAAACGTTATGGGATAATTTGTGTGGACTCTCAGCCGGTTGATGTGAAATCACGTCATGAGAAGAATTTTGGCAATATTTTCTGTGATATGGCAGTTGAAACTCGTACCGGCTAGACCCTGTCTTACAAAAACTTTTAAAACTCCAGGCTTCTATCGCTATCATCAAACAACGACGAAAGCACCACCGCCAACATCAGTGTCTTGACAAACGGCGGGGGTCGGCCAATTTCATCACTTTACCTGTAACAAATCGGCACTCTATAGAAGGCCTAGGCAATGTATGAAAAAGCAATTATGTCTTAATTTGCCTAAGCATTCTATAGAATGCCTGAATTTCATGCTTTACCTGTAACATATTTTATGTTTATATTGGGGCTGCAAAAACTAACGATTAATTTCTCAATTAATCGTTAATATTTTATCGATTAAACTTTTTAAAATGATTAATTGACTCACCATTTGTAAATGTATTGGATGTCAAAAAGTAAAATATTTCGGCCGATAAATAAAAACTAATATCCGGACGATTACACTGACGTGAATGTTCAAAATGTTGATAAAGGTTATTGTGTCCATTGAGAGAAATCGTTTGCCTACCATGCGATGCTCCCTCTAAGCTTCGTTGGCCCATGTGCAGCGATAGAAAACAAACGTGTGTGCAAGTATGAACAACGTCAATTTTTTTGTTGCAATATTTTACAAAATTTACTGCGCGTGGATTCTATACTCCTGCATGGCGTCAGTAAAATATATGCGCAGCCGCACTGCTTAAATAGAATATAGGTACCATGCTTCTAACACTTTACTTACATATAACCTTCAAACCAAACATCCACTACAGTGTCACAACAGTATCAGAAACTTCAGCAGAGACAACCTAAAGCTATGTGAACGATTGTTCAGCTAAGCTGGTTATATTGTCAATAAGCACCCCTCATCACTTGAACTAAATAATGTCTGTATGCGTTGTTTGTTAAAAGATGTAATATAAAGATAACATTCCAGTTTGATTTCGATTTTCGACAAGTATGTTTAATAAATGTGACTTATGACACAATAAATTTAAATTTTTGGGCTTAACTCAAAATTAACGAATTAATTAATGCTTAATTTTTCAAAAGTTAACAATTAAATTTAAATTAATCGTTAGCAGCCATACACAAATAGTATTTTGTTACGAAGCAAGGAGAAAAACAGTGTGAAAAACAGCTGGGGAAAAAACCCGTAAAAAACGAGATATAAAAAAAGGGATGTTCATTACGCAGCACAAGACAATCCGAAGATACAACATTTTAGTTATGTCTCGTAAAACATGTTTAATATATTTTGCGCCGATCGTGAATATATTTTTTAAAAGTATTGTCAATATAATACGCACCTTATTGCGCGAAAGAAAAGGTTGTTCAATATGATACGCACCACGACACTCTATCAAAAAAATTAACATGATACATGGAGATAAATAAAATGATCTAAAAATTTAATAATTTAATTACAGTACACTAATTCGATCTGAAATTTTTATACATCATTTTCAACATCGGCACAAGTCTGCCTGAAAAAATGTCAGCTTGTTAGCTTACGAGGAAGATGGTTAAAAAACGTTCTAAAATGTTTTTCGGCAAGCAAACAAACAATCAAGGGCTCAACCTGACTTCACGAGTTAATATACAGGATTAATTATTTTTTTAAAAAACGTAAAAAACTTTTACTATAAATCCTTTATATACGAGACATAACTATAAAGATTTTCATTTTAATACGCAGCGCAAAAAAATCTGAAAAAATAAAAATTTACTTATGTCTCGTAAAACATGTTTAATATAATGAGCATCCATCGTGAATATTTTATTTTAAAGTATCGTCAATATTAAACGCACTTTATTGCGCGATATGAAAGGCTGTTCAATTTAATACGCTTAACTACAATCTATCTAAAAAAAAACATCATGCATTGAGATAAATAAAATAATCTAAAAATTCAATCATTTATTTACTGTAAATTCGATTGATCTGAAGTTTTGACACACCATTTTTATCATTGGCACGAGTCTGCCTGCAAAATTTCAGGTCGCTGGCTTACTAAGAAATGTAATAAAAATTGATCCAAACATTTTTCAGCAAGCAAACAAACAATCAAGGGCACCACGAGTTGACATAAGAAATTTCAAAAAAAAAGATTCAAAAGAATATCAGACAATAGGCTCAATTGCATTCGTGAGAGGGAATATAAATGAGACTGCAACACTAGAGTGGATCTCTCCTGCCAACTCTAGGATTAGTCTCTCGAGCCAGCTCTAAGATGGGTCTCTTTAACCTAATCTAGGATGGGTCTCTTTCACCAAATCTAGGATGGGTCTCTCCAGCCAACTCTAGGACGGGTCTCTTTAACCAAATCTAGGATGGGTCACATTAACCAAATCTAGGATGGGTCTCTCCAGCCAACTCTAGGATGGGTCTCTTAAACCAAATCTAGGATGGGTCTCTCCAGACAACTCTAGGGTGGGTCTCTCCAGCCAACTATATGATGGGTCTCTTTAACCAAATCTAGGATGGGTCTTTCCAGCCAACTCAAGGATGGGTCTCTTTAATCAAATCTAGGATGGGTCTCTTTAACCAAATCTAGGATGGGTCTCTTTAACCAAATCTAGGATGGGTCTCTCCCGCTAACTCTAGGGTGGATCTCTTTAACCAAATCTAGAATGGGTCTCTCCAGCCAATTCTAGGATGGGTCTCTCCAGCCAACTCTAGGATGGGTCTCTATAACCAAATCTATGATTGGTCTCTCCAGCCAACTCTTCGATGGGTCTCTTTAACCAAATTTAGGATGGGTCTCTTTAACCAAATCTAGGATGGGTCTCTCCAGCAAAATCTAGGATTGGTCTCTCAAGCCAACTCTAAGATGGGTCACTTTAACATAATCTAGGATGGGTCGCTCCAGTAAACTCTAGAATGGGTCTCTCCAGCCAACTCTAGGATGGGTCTCTCCAGCCAACTCTAGGATTGGTCTCTCCAGCCAACTCTAGGATGGGTCTCTCCAGCCAACTCTAGGATTGGTCTCTCCAGCCAACTCTAGGATGGGTCTCTCAATCCAGTTCTAGGATGGGTCTCTCCAGTCTACTCTAGGATGGGTCTCTCCAGCCAAATCTAGGATGGGTCTCTCCAGCCAAATCTAGGATGGGACTCTCAATCCAGCTCTAGGATGGGTCTCTCCAGCCAACTCTAGGATGGGTCTCTCCAGCCAACTCTAGGATTGGTCTCTCCAGCCAACTCTAGGATTGGTCTCTCCAGCCAACTCTAGCATTGGTCTCACCAGCCAGCTCTATGATGGGTCTCTTTAACAAAATCTAGGATGGGTATCTACAGCCAACTCTAGGATTGGTCTCTCCAGCCAGCTATAGGATTGGTCTCTCCAGCCAACTATAGGATTGGTCTCTCCAGCAAACTCTAGCATTGGTCTCACCAGCCAGCTCTAGGATGGGTCTCTTTAACCAAATCTAGGATAAGTCTCTCCAGCCAACTCTAGGATGGGTCTCTCCAGCCAACTCTAGGATGGGTCTCTCCAGCCAAATCTAGGATGGGTCTCTCCAGCCAACTCTAGGATTGGTCTCTCCAGCCAACTCTAGGAATAGTCTCTCCAGCCAACTCTAGGATTGGTCTCTCCAGCCAGCTCTAGGATTGGTCTCTCCAGCCAGCTCTAGCATTGGTCTCTCCAGCCACCTCTAGCATTGGTCTCTCCAGCCAACGCTATGATGGGTCTCTCCAGTCAACTATAGGCTGGTTTTTTTTCAGCAGAACCAATAGCTGCAATCTAAGAAGATACCCCTATCATCTTTAGAATATTGAAGGATGCCATATAGAATCACATCTTGATAGACAATGGAAAATATTTTGGCTCAGGTAACAATGACTTGTTTTAAACCCACGTCTCTCTGTGCACACGCTGAACGTACAGGCCATTCTGCAGTTAGAGACAAAACAAATGTTTACTTCATTGCTAACAAAACTTACAGGAACATGATTTATCTTCTGTTTAAAGAGAAACCAAGCAAACTCCTATCCCCCAACCAGATGTAAGTAAGTTTAATCAAATAATTAATTATTACATCTTTCATTGACTTTGGATGTTGTAAAACTATCAGAGATCATGCAATTATTTCATAGCCAATGATAATGAGATATATTTATATAAATAAAGTGTTCATATAATATTATACACATCAAAATCAATTAAATAAATCACTTGAAAAATTTATCTACTTGGATTATCTACAGCATGTTGTATAAAAAGACCAGCCGACATTAAATTCATGTTCAGGCAAACTGCCCTATGCCTTGATGCTATCGTCTAGACCAGTGGTTCCCAAACTTTTTTTACCCGCGGACCCCTTTTATAGTCAAAACTTGCCCACGGACCCCCCAAGTGAAAAAGCTACATAAATGTATGGTATACAAATTTACTTAGTAAAAAAACAATATTTTGTTGAAGAATCATTTATTTGAATTTAACTTATGTTAAATTTCTTTTCTTAAATCAATGACTTGGATGAACTTAATGAGATTTTTATAATTTTATGAGTGTATTTATGTCCGGCTCAAATTTTGTGAGTAGCTAACGCAAATCCCCATGAGCACTAACGTCAAGCCGGTTTCATTTGTTTCTGATGAGGTTCAAAACTGCAATGAATCCACGTTATACCGAACTGGAAGACGGGTAAGCAGTCAACATCATTTGTACAATAACCAATAGTGCAGGATATAAATTGGGATATTTTTTGTAACTAGAATTTGTGGTATCCTTGTTCAAACAATTGTTTAAGTTCCTCGTTTGTGGATAATTCAATACCAATAAGTTGCACCGCATTAGTATGGATTCACATATGTCTGTTATCTTAGTTTGTCCCCGAGCAAAAGGGTTCAACACCCAGTCGGAAATATTCAAGTGAAGAATGTTTTCAAATCTTTGGTTCAGGTCTGTATGATGAGCCGTTAAGTGTTGACAGTAGACAACCAAGTATTCATCTCTGTTTTGCTCTTCCGATAGATTTTGAATCTGAGAACATTCTCCTCTCCCGAATTTTTGTCTATACAGAAAATGTTTTGCAACAAACATGGATATTGCGCTTTTAGTTTTAATTAAATTTAATTGCTCACCTTTTAGTTTCAAATCAGTTTCGTTTAATTTGGCAAACAAATCTGTCATAAAGGCTATGTCATTTTTGAGTTTATTAAATTTTGTCTTTGTCTGCCAGGAATTCCAGCACTTAATCAAAGAAAGTATAAAATCGATTTAAACATGCACTTTTAGATAACCAACGTACTTCTGTGTGAAGTAGTAAACAATAATAGCTCTTCATCATTTTCCATCAAAGTTTAGCGAATAATATCTCATTGAAGACATTCCTTTCTAATGACATAATCTTGTGATCCATTCAAACGTTCGCAACTATTTTTTGCAACTAAATAATGTCGATGAATGACACACTGCACTGAACATACATTGTGGTACAGCTTGTTTTAAGTAAATTTAAGTATACCAGAAAGCCTGGGTATCTTCCTACCATTGGCGGTGCTCCGTCAGTAACAACAGAAATGATAGCAGTCAAGAATATAGCTTTTTCATCTTAAAATATTTTTAATTCAGTAAATAAGGTTTCACCTTTCGTATATGTTTCCAAACATTGCAAACAGCAGTTCATGTCAATATAGCTCTTCTTTTACTAATCTTACATTAGCTAAAAGTAAAGCCTCATTTCCTGGTAAAGTGGACTCGTCAAACTCTAGACAAAATTCAGATGTTTTTAAGTACTCACATAAAGAATTTTCAACTCACTGAACTATTTCGTCAATCCTTTTTTGGACTGAATTATTGCTCGGTGGAATTCTTTTTGTGATGTTGAAAGTTGATTTGTGCAACATTGTGTATCACCTCACTTACAGATGGTATAGTATCTTCTTCACCAATCGTGTGAGGCTTTCGAGACTTAGCTATCAGTAAAGAAATATTATAACAAGCACGCAGTCCATCGTCATCTCGCTTTGATGTTGTCTCTAAGAGCTGTTGAAGTGATTGTGTTTTCAAATATTTTTCGTAGACTGCTTCAAAAACAAAAGTGTTAAATCGTTATTTTTTTTTTAACTATGGATTTTCTTTAAATGTTCCTTAACTTCTATTACACAGAAGTGGCAGAAGACACATGGGTCAAATACTATATTTCCTGGTAACGAAATAAAGGGATACTTCAAAAATTCAACACTGTACTGTCTATATTTTTTCTTCTGCTCACTCATCTGTTAAAAAGGGCATGACAATATAAGAAAAATTGTATATCAAATGTTTTTATTTAAAATAGTTGATTAACTATTAATTTTTTCAATGGAATGATGAATTAAAATCCCTTTAGAATTATTTGACGTAAGACGTAAGTAAGGATACACTTCTATTAATTAAAAAAAAACAACTTACGATTCCTTTGTGGGTTAAATTTTTTCAAAATTAATCTTAAGGTATTACTATTTTGAAAATCTGAAACATATTGTTTTCAAAAGATATAAATTGTATTCAAATATTATTACATACTTATACTTACGTTCAAAAGTAATCTATCTGGATAATCAATACCAAATTGAACTATATCAAACCTTCCAACGAACAATACTAAACTTCTTTTAGCCTTAGATTGGGAAAATTGTTTATACATTTCATATCGGTATTACAATAACATAACAATAAATTTTTGATTACATGTTCGACTCGACTTTATATTGTAGGAAAGTTATGCAAGCAGCAACATAATTGCGTTGCTGTATAAAAACTATTTTCAGTAGTATGTCTCACACTGCACCATCTTAAACTTTGAGGGGGAAAAAAAAAGGGGGGGGGGTCAGCGCGTGAGAATTCAATGTTTCAATTTATTAGGATTCTAAGGATATTTTTTACGTTAATTATATTTTAAAAATTCAATTTTATTTTGCAAACTCTCTAAATATGTGTTTGGTCGAATTTTGAATATAAGAAGTGTTTTTGCTGACTCCCTTCAAGTATTTAGGAACAACCAATCATAACAAATGTGTTATCAATGGAAAGCTGGATTCTTCCTGCATTAGATAAATACGACTTATCGACACGTCAAAATTTACCCAACCCTGTAATCATCGTCATTTCCGTTAAAAGATTGTATTTTTATGACCTACAAATAGGGTCTCCGCCTTTCTCACGCACCAAACTTGACAAGCCTTTCAATTAACCAAGCATTTTGATTGGTTACAGCTGCGGAAATATCGTAGTTTTTTTCCCTTTGTAGTTCAAACAACATTATCTTTACTCAGGATCTAAAAACCGCTACTAAAGTATTCATTTTTCTTTAACTTGATTTAGATCATATTATTTAAAAAAACATATAATTTTACTATTGTCATAATAAACCTTCCGCGGACCCCCTGACGTTGTTCAGGGACCCCCAAATCAATTTTAAGTTTCCACGGACCCACTGGACGGTTCCACGGACCCCTGGGGGTCCGTAGGGACCACTTTGGGAACCACTGGTCTAGACCACTTCCTTGATCACCAACACCATCGATGCCAAGGACCTGACTGATGGCTTCAGTGTAGGTTTGTAGACTTGACTGATTTAGGGTAAGTTAAGTTTACTTGACTGATGGTTTTAGTTTAGGTTGAGTTTAGTTGTATGACGGGACTTGAATAATTGCTTTAGGGAAGGTTTAGTTTTCTTGTATGACGGAACATTACTGATGGCTTCAGATTTGATTGAGTTTACTTGACTGATGGCTTTAGAGTAGGTTGAGTAACTTGACTGATGGGTTTAGTTTAAGTTTAGTAAGTTGACTGATGGCTTTAGTTTAAGTTGAGTTAACTTGACTGATGGTTTTAAGGTAGGTTGACTTTACTTGACTGATGGCTTTAGTGGCTGTTGAATTGACTTGACGGATGGCTATATGGAAGGTTGAGTTTAATTGCCTGATGGCTTTAGGGTAGGTTGAGTTTACTTGACTTATGGTTTTAGGGTAGGCTGAGTTTACTTGACTGATGGCTTAAGGGTAGGTTTAGTTTACTTGACTTATGGCTTTAGGGTAGGTTGAGTTTATTTGACTGATGGCTTTGGGGTAGGTGAGTTTACTTGACTGATGGCTTTAGGGTAGGTTGGGTTTATTTGACTTATGGCTTTAGGGTAGGTTGAGTTTACTTGAATATCGGGACTTGATTTCAAATGCGCATTTAATTTTTAAGATATAAAACTATAACGGAATCGATAGCTTCTATCAGAGTTTCGTTTATCAGCTACATTTGATAAAATATATTTTTTTTAAAGTATGGGTAATTTCCTTTTATAACAGTATGGCGTCGTATCCGGTTCCTGCCCATTTGATGCTGGTTTTGGTTTGAATACATACGACAACCTAGCAGATATTCGAGCAAGGAAACAATCTTACAAAAATAGAACAGATAAATGTTAAAGTTTAAAGGTAATGCTTCAATCTGAAAAATCATCATTTATAATACATAATGCATCATCAGAATGTTGGTACTTTTAGCCAATTGTCGATAAAAGACTTGAGAAAAATAAACAAATGGTAAATCTAAAACATTTTAAAGTTACCACGTAATGGGGCTAATTATTTTATCAAAGTCTTTAAGAAGAAGTCATTTCCAGAGACTCGCTGGTGATGGTTACACTGGTGCTAGAGGAGCCAGAGAGAATGCCAGGAAGGTGGCTGTTATTGTAGCCAGTAGCGACATGAAATTGCAAGATTTGCAGGCAGAGGTCAACAGTCTCTTGGCTAACGGGGTCATGGTCAGTTGTTTTAAAAATCAATTGATTTTAATTGGTGCAATTTTGACAAGTCATTGCCAAAAAGATTGTTTATATATTATAGCATAAATGGGATTAAGTGAGGAAAGGATGAGGCAGCACTGTGCCAAGTGTGACACACATTTCAGATGCCCCTTGTGTATGTTTTATAGTCAGTATCTAAATCTTATTATATTTAATGCAAGACGTTTGTTTATATTGACTTTTATATGTGCTGATCTTGTCTAGCTACCAATTAATTTTTGAGAGTACTTTAATATAATTATTCAACACTGATAGTGACATAAATATATTTTATTAAATATACACATGTCTATTCCTTTAACAGGTCTTTATTGCTGACCCGACTGGCGATGGAATCTCTTCTGTAGGCGCAATTACATTTACCGAACACTCCGCAAAAAAAAAAAAAAAAACCAATGAGAACAGCTCGTTAATGTCCTGTGTCCTCCCAAATGAAGCATCAGATATGGTGGTTAAACTTTAAATTTTAATATCATTTTCATTCTCAGAAAAATGTATTGTTTTTACTACTTGTAGACATTTAATGATATTTAAAATAAATATAATTTTAAACACTGCTTGATAATTGTTTTTTTATCAAATAAACATTTGAACAAAGGTTTTTAACATTAAAAAAAGTTAGATTTCGTATTTATAATTTTATTATTTCTGTTTGGTCGCGAGACATTTTGTTTGGTATACGGCATTTGCTGGTATACCACATTTGCTTGGTCTACGACAGTTATTGGGTATACAACATTTGTTTGCTTTATGACATTTTTTTTGGTTTATGACATTTGTTTGATTTACGATATTTGTTTTGTATATGACATTTGTTTGGAATACGACATTTGTTTGGAATACGACATTTGTTTGGAATACGACATTTGTTTGGAATACGACATTTGTTTGAAATACGACTAGATTACTTCAAATAATTTTTAGCAGATTTCATCCTCCCACCGCATTGTCAAATGCTGTCACAAAGATGCGCCATCTCTCCCCACCCAAGCTATAAAAATGTATTTATCCTTTCAAAGTAAAAATAACTTATGGTCATTTAACTTTGTATCTAATGTGAGGCTACACTATTCTTTAATGACACGCGTGAAGTTGTTTAAAATGTCCGTAAATAAATTGTAAGCAATAAAATATATTAGTGGATTTAAAAAAGTGCGTGTTTTGATCTGACGTCACAGTTCTTAAGCATCACCCTCCCCACCTCGTAACACATTGTTCCCATTTTTTCCTACCCCTTCCCTATCCCAGAGCTTATCGTCATTCATTAGAGGGTTCTATGAGTACACATCGCACATGTATAACGTGTAGGAATGACAGCTCACCAAGTCATAATCAATGTGTTACTGTGTTAGTTTAGTAAGGCCATTGCTATCATACAGGGAACGACGACGCAATAAATAAATTTTAATCACCTGATTTTCTCATTTTCTCGTAAAATATGAGTAACTACATGCCCATGGCGTATCATACGCCACAGCTTTGCTCATAGATAGTGCTAAGAAAGTGGGTGGAGGGGGGCGGTGAACAGACACAAAATATAATATGATGAAATCGGACAACTCGAATGAATCTCAGTTGCGGGGATAACTGCGACGAATTGTTGATATGGAATCATGTGCACTGTGGTTAGCCCCGTACCACCCTAGCTTGAAAACCACAAGCTAATTGGCATAACCTGACAAAGCTTATTCCCACTCGTCTTGTGCTTGCTATGGTGATCGAAAAGATAGTTGGAAATGAAGGGGCACAAACAAAAACATTTTTAAAAATTAAATAAAAATAATGTCTTAGCTGGCGATTGAACCTGCGACCTATGGAATCGACCATAAAATTTAAAGTAATCGTTAACATCCGTAATATATATATATA